>JAQQBR010000001.1:9591523-9628622 GCA_030347285.1 Microctonus hyperodae
CAAATTGTCCACAAACATGCATTGCAATACCAAAAAAATACGTATCGCTACCAATGGAACCAGTGCATACAATAAATAATTGAAGAGATTGAACAATATAACAAATAGCGTAGTTATATACAGATAAATCTGAGGTTATCCAACAACTTGGTCCTATGGGAACTTGACGAATCATCATACTAGCATTTGTGCGATCACCCAAAAGGGTCGTGATAAATGGGAGCCGAGTAAAAATCAAGGGAAACCCTGCAGCATAAGCGCCAATCATTTGTATTATAAAAACTGTCCTTCCAATTTTGGCGTATTTTAACATAAGACGTCGGGATTTTCTATCAATCACGTTAGTCCAATCTTTAATAGCCGAATTCACGATGACATACACATTATGCTCATAAATTTTGAGTATAATCACTTTTATAGCAGTTAAAATACCACAAGTAATCAAACTTAAAACATCAACCAGCTCAGTAACAGTACCGCAATTCCCTTTGATTAATAGTTGCTGAGTAAGATCAATCGACATCCACAGCTGAAGCGAAAGAACCACGTCGAGTTGTATGAACCAATGAATAATAATATTGCAATCGACTTACCTGAATAATTGCGATTAATGCCACCTGCATATGTGAAAAAATATCAAAGTAATTGAAGGGCCATATGCCTAAAAATCGTCCTAATGTTCTGTATAATCCTAAGGCGTAAATTGTATCAGAGTTCCAGCTAAACTCTTCACCACTTGTCACTTTTAATTCCATTGTTAAAAGTGAATAAACATCTGAATAAACTTCAAAGGCGCCTATGAGAGAGAGCTTCGTGCGCATCTTATTAATTATACATCAACTCTTCATGCAAAAGTTCTATATATGCACGAAGAAAATTAATATTATATTTTATTCACAATTCGTGTGGATGGCTATGACAACTTCGAAACGTTTTGCATTAATATTATATCATTTAGGAATATATCTATTATTATTCAGTATTATTTATTCAAGGCAAGAAAAAATAGTAAAGATAATTCTTGTTCTGACAGAAGTATTGTGGTTAAAGAAAAATAAACACATGTGTGATGATGTTTGATGATATATTCAGAGATCATTGAGAATTACTTGGAATATATTCTTCAAGTTAGGATAATCTCACATTTTAAAGCACATTTGGTATGTAATATCATAATTTTCGTTTACAAAACGTACATTCATCAACAAATATGTATATTATAACCTGTCCTTACGTTGTATTTGTTATAATTTAAATTTGCTTGATAGCTATTGAAATAATTCATTCATTTCCTTCGAGCATTAATCGAATCACAGAGAAATATGAAAATATTGTCTTGAGAATTCCCATGAAATTTTGAGAATTCATATTATATATTTTTCCCGCAGTCAGGTTGAACGGACGACTACATCTTAACATAATGACAGTGATATTTTTCATCATACTTGGTGGCATATCATACCAGGGTATGCTGTAAATTGTCGTGTGTAAATTCGCTGATTTGCGATTCAGCTGCTCCCCAATATAACTATGCAAGAATATTCCACAATTGAGCATAAAAATTCGTATCATCATTGCACCAGCAATATCAATATCTGAAGATTGGAGACCAATCAGTAGTACAATTCCTGAAATTCATTAAAAATTCCGAAGTTTAAATAATAAATTTAAAATAAGTCGTAATGTTGGAAAATTAAACGAATGCAAATTACCTGAAATACATATGAGTATAATATCCATCCCAACTTCAGCCAAAATATTCAAATTATAAGTTTCTTCAAAAGTATCAGTCAACATAATTAAATTGTTATGACGTTTAATAAATTGTTTTAAATGGTATTTAAATTGATTAGAGTCTTCAATTTTATTAAAGTACTTGAGATTGGTATCGAGCACCTGAAGTTGTCCGCAAAGATGAATGGCCAAACTGTATAACATAGCATTGAAAATAGCGTAGCTATTGTGACAAACTAGCAGCACGATGGATTGAACTAAGAAATGAATAATAAACTGCAATGAGGACATATCTATTGGTACCCAGCACATGGGCCATAGTGGAACACCAGATATTTGTGCACTGGAATTTGTTTGTTCATTCCAAACATCTATTGTGACCCGCAGTCGATCCAAAATCACTTGGCAACTTATAGTAAAAACACCAAAAATCTGAACAGTCACAATTATTCTCCCAATTCGTGCATAATGTAACATAATGAGTCGTGACTTTTCATCAACGACTTCAGACCAATCGTTAATTGCGGAAGTAATGATAGCATGAAGATTATCCCGATATATTGTGATTATAATCATCTTTATCACTATTATAAATGCAGACATATGAGTACTAATGATATCCACCAGTTCCAGAATAGACCCACAATGACCTTTGATTATAAATTGCTTAATAACGTCAATACACATCCATGCCTAGGAATACTTAATCATAAATATGCTAACAGTTGAAAATAATACTAATTAAAATCAAGCATTAACCCCTTAACAATGCAGAGAAGAAAATGTTTCTTTGCACTTGGTGTATAAATAAAAGATGTTGTTCAGTTTTCATGAAGAATATTTTTAGATATAGTTCTTCGAGTGGTTCAGTAATGAAATTAAATTTTTCTGACGCGTCATATAAGAAAATAAAAATATAGGCTATGATATATTTGTTTGCTGTTTCACTAGATAATATTCAAAATAAAATACTAAATTTTGGTTCCAAAAATAAAGTTTTATTTTAGGTCTGTTATTTGAAATTTCTTAATTTTGACATAGAATTCGGATTCAAGAATCCCACAAAATCCCCAAGAACAAAAGATTATAGGTAAACTTAAATTTTTGTACATTTATATATCAAACACTGTTATGGAGTTAATTATCAGAAACAATTTCAAACTGACTTGTGTAATTGCAATAAAAGTCACTTGCATTTTCGAGATTATATCATTCGATTCCACGGGCCAAATACCTATAATTCGTCCTATAATTTTTTGGATTCTTAATGCATAAAGCATGTCTGAGTTCCAAACCATTTTTATACCGCCCTACACCTAACTCAGTAACTTATAAAAATTAATATTGTGCGAGCCAGCTACCAAGCACTAGTGAATATTTTGACGATGGTAGTAATATAATATCCTCATATTTAAATCATCAGCTCGATGATAATAGCTTTTACAAATGTACATAAGCGATGAATATAATTCATTATTTATATTTCATGCACCAGTATACATAATTCTATCATCGTTTCGAAATATTCTATCCCCTCATTGAATTATTTATTCATAAAGGAAAATATGAGAATAGTTCTTCGGCACCAGTAGGTTTTGAGCAGTTGTAGCAGTGAGATAGTATAATAAAAATAGTTAGACGTGTAATATTATATTGAAAAAATACGTATAAAACTTATATTATCAAATTTTTTTTTTCGTTCAAAAAGTGAATCATTGATAACAATTACCAGTGATAAATCGAGTAAACAAAAATATTTGTAAGTGTAAGGTTTCTTTTTATTCATATTGTCAAATTATGAAAACTAGTTAGCACATTGACAACTATTCAAGGCTGATGTAATTAATGTATTTCTGTCACAGTACGATAACTATTTTTCAAAAAAAAAAAATCATTTACCTTCATGAAACATTAGTCGAATGACGGAAAAATATGATGTTATTGTTTTGACAATGCTCATGAATGTGGCAATATTCAAATTGCATAATTTTCCCGCAGTCAAATTAAATGAATAATTACATCTCATAATGATAAATGTCATGTCCCTTACAATATCTGGTGACATATTGTACCATGGACTATTGTAAATTGCCATACGCAATCGTTCTGCTTGAGTGGTTAATTGTTCACCAACATAAGTGTATGTAAACAGTTGAATGTAAATAAGGCAAATTCTAATGCTCATTGCACCAACAGAAACAAAATCAGAAGATTGAAGACTGATGAGAACCATAACTCCTGTAACAAATTATAAGTTTAATTTATTTCTTAAGCATACAAATTGTTCTAATGTGTAAATAATTTGGTTCTCTTTATCAGTATTAATTGCATCAATCTAATTTATGATAGAAACCAATTGTACTCATTGATAATAATAAAACTCAACTCATACCTGAAATGCATATAAATAATACAGCTGTACCAATATCAGTCAGAATAATGAATCGATATGTTTCTTCGAAATTAACTGCTAGTTTGAGCAGATGATTGTGACGTTTAATGAATTTATTAACTTGATATCTAGAATGTGCTAAGTTGATTATCCTCTGATTATTATCGAGATTTTTGTAAAGCACACAAAATTGTCCACAGAGATGCATTGCTATGCCTAATAACAAAACGTCGTAAACGCAGTAACTTGTGTTGATGACAATCAATGCAATTGATTGAAGAATGAAGTAAATTGCGTATTGATACATGGGAATATCAGTTGATATCCAACAGGTTGGCCATAAAGGAACACCACCATGTACTTGATAAGCACTTGAGTTCGATTGTTTGTCCCAAAAATATGTTGCTATTCGAAGCCGAGTTAGAATTAAATGTATTGTCACAAGATAAAGTCCAATTATTGCAATAATTGCGACCGTTCTCGAAATACACGCATATCGCAACATGATAGATCGAGATTTTCGATTGAAAATTTCAGCCCAGTCCTTCACCACGGAATTGACAATACCATACATGTTCTTCTGATAAATTAAGATGACAAACATTTTTATCACAACCGTCAAACCCATGATATTCATTGTCATATAATCAACAGTTTCCGTGGCGTTGCCGCAGTAACCTTTAACTAAAAGTTGTTTGATGAAGTCTATACACACCCACATCTGAAGCGAATTATCCGGAATTGATTGAGGTAAACACACTTGAACAAATGATAAATAAACTAAGACTAACCGGCACAATTGTAACGAATACAATTCGTATTTTGGTAGTAAATGAGTTTGAATCCAGTGGCCAAATACCTACTATTCGTCCCATTGCTCTATGAAGTCCTAAAGCGTAGGTGGTATCTGGATGCCAGGCCATTATTTCTTTAGTTACTTTCTTGTGAATAACGCAATGCCA
Source organism: Microctonus hyperodae (assembly GCA_030347285.1). Taxonomy (NCBI): domain Eukaryota; kingdom Metazoa; phylum Arthropoda; class Insecta; order Hymenoptera; family Braconidae; genus Microctonus; species Microctonus hyperodae. The sequence continues at coordinate 9,596,612 of JAQQBR010000001.1, forward strand.
AAGTTCGTCCGATGTAATTCCTAATAGCTATTGAGGAATATGAACGTGCGCGTGTTGTCCATTCATAATATTTTATTCATCAACTCTATTCTAAGCAATTTTTATGAATTTACATATTCAATGAAAATCATTATTTATTCAAACTCCACAATTCTAATATTCCATATGCACATGCTCCCTCATTTTATTATTTATTCAAAATAAAAAATATAAAAATAACTTTCACGCATCAGTTCATTGTTGGCCACCATCAGGTCATTGTTGTTTGCAAAAGAAATGATGGAAAAATAATGGTGAGGTATGTAACAACAAGTAAAATCATATACAGCACATAAACAAAACTTTTGATTTCGTTGATAAACAACTTCATTCATAGTATAATATCATTTTACATTCATATTTTTTCAATATTGTTTTGTAATTTATATTGTATTATTTTTAATATAATGATTAGAAATATTAAAAATGTTAATGATCCTCTTTGAGCATCAATCGAATGACAGAAAAGTAGGAACTAATTGTTTTGACAATGCTTACAAAAGTAAAAAAATTCATATTGTACATTTTACCTGCAGTTAAATTAAACGCATAATCACATCGCATGATAGTGAACATCATATCTTTGATTGTTTTCGTCGACATATTGTACCAAAGACTGTTGTAAATTGCATTCCTTGATTTCATTGCCTGGAAACGCAATTGTTCACCGGCATAACTGTACATAAATAGCTGAAGGTAACAGAGAATTATTCTAGATATCATATCACTAACAATAGCAAAATCTGAGGATTGAAGACCAATCAACAGGATAATTCCTGTAAGATTAAAAATCTCATTTTATGTTTGATACAAATTCTTAAATTAATGTCATTTCCAAATTAATGAAAAATAAAAATCACCTGAAATGCATATGATCATAGCAGCTACGCCAGTGTGAATTAAAATAACCACGTTGTATGTTTTTTCGAACATATTTGCCAACATGAGCAAGTGTCGATGGCGATTAATAAATTTTGCTAATTCACAAGTTTGATGTCCAGGGTCACCAATTCCATGAAGATATTTGGAATTAGTAGATAGAATCTTGAATTGTCCACAGAGATGCATAGCCATGCCGAAAAAAAAACTATCACAACTGGAATAACTAGCGTCAAAGACTGTCAGTGAAACAGATTGAAATATGAAATAGCCTAAATAATAACCCATTGATATGTCTGTTGGTATCCAACAAGTAGGCCATAAAGGTACTCCACTAATAGCAATACTGACATTAGATTGATTATTCCAAAGAAATATTGTATACGGAAAGCGACTAGAAATTAGTAAAAGGCCCGAGAAACAATAGCCTATTACCTGAGATATGAAGACAGTTCGTCCCAATTTAGCATATCGTCGCATTATAGATCGTGATTTATGGTCAATTACTTGAGACCAATCATTAACCGCAGATTTAACGATTTCCGACATATTATTTTGATGAATTGTTAGTATAATTAATTTTATCACCGATAAACATCCACAAGTAAACAAACTAATCGCATCCACAATTTCTGTAATAGTACCACAATTGCCGTTGATTATAAATTGCTTCATGATGTCGATAGATATCCACATCTGCAGTGAAATAATTCAACTATATTAAATTAACGATAATTTTCATAGTAAATAAATTAAAATCGGACCGAAGTAATTGTTACAAATGTTAATCGTATCTTCGGAAATGTATCTGTAAACTCGAGTGGCCAAATGCCTAATATACGACCGATCTTTCTGTACAGTCCTAAAGCGTAAAGTGCATCTGAATTCCAGACCATTTTCATTTCGCTTTGTTGTACTACTTCCATTAAGAATATAACATGAAATGTTCAATTGAAATTCATGATATATGTTACAATGGTGATGGAGACGCGATGATGGTGGTAGTCTCCTCATACTTTATGTATGAATCTAATGCACGATACCTTTTTCATAGAATAACGTATGCGATAAATAATTCAAATCATTTATTCACCATGTGGAGGTGGAGTTTATAAATTACTATAATTTTGTTTATATTATTCTCGAGGTGTATACCATTTTATGAAATTATTTATTTACGAAAAAAGTGTAAAAATACACATTCGCATCAGTATACTGTCCACTATTGCAGCAGAAACATGGTGTTATTAATGTAAAAAAAGACATGATAATATCCACTTGAATTTCATTCAATTTGTATATTGTTTTATTAATTGTGCGCTAAATTACGTTTTTAATGATATTCATTTATACCTACGGCATTTTACATCAATTTGCCATTATTTGTCAAGATGACAAAGTGATATAAAGACAACAATGAGATATGTAATAACAGGTAATAATTATATTTAACGATCAAATATTAATTCTTTATCATTCCATGACACAAAATTCTCATGATATTTATCAAAACGTATTTATCAATATCATACATTTGATAATCATCAAGTATATCATTATGTGTATTTTTTTACGTACTTTATATAGTCATATTATTCTCTCTCTAATATGTTTCTGTATAAAAACTGATTAATTCCAAACATAATCTTTGAATATTATTCCAATAAATGAAATATAGTGAAATTAATATTTTGAAAATTTTGAAACAGCAATTATGATAAAATTAAGAATAATCTCATTCTATTTGTAGACATTTATCAACGTAATTCGAATAATACTTCTACCAATCGTTGAACATTACACTATTTTATGTATTCCATACATACATACATACATATATCTATCTAGCAGAATAAGCCACAACAAAAAACGAGTCTCTTGTCTTTTTTTAATACAATCTTTGACCAGATTGATCCATTATTCGATACAAGCAATACAAACAGAATCTTTCTAAGCTAGTATAATTTTCAAAGTATAATGTTATAGAACAAGTGGGTAAATATGTGTACAAACTGCTCAAAGTACTTTAAATGTGTGAATATTTCTTATTCGATTAATAAAACAATGGTTGTCAGTCCACACATTAATGCTTAAGTTCCTGTGACATTTATTTTCGAATGACTTTTTATATAACACGGTATTAAATATCCTTTTTGAATGTCAATCGGATGACTGAAAAGTACGAACTTATTGTTTTAACAATGCTAATGAAATTAGGCAAATTCAAGGTAAATATTTTTCCCGCTGTCAAGTTGATTGGACAGTCACTACGTATGATAATAAGTATCATTTCTTTTACCGTATTTAACGGCATATCAAACCACGAACTATTGTGTATGATATTTTTTAAATTCATTGCTTCAGTCCGCAATTGTTCGCCAGCATAGCAATACATGATGAGCTGAAGATAAGTTACAAATATTCTGCTTGCCATATCAACGACTATTACGAAATCCGACGATTGCAAGCCATCCAGCAGGACTAATCCTGAAAAAACATCGAAAATAGAACCATCATATTACATAACAAGGTATCCTATCAAAAAATATCTTGTCATCTTAAAACCTTAAATTATGAAATTCACCTGTAACACATATAATCATGGTTGCTACTCCAACATGAATTAGAATACATAAATTGTAAGTATCTTCAAAACGATTTGCCAATTTAAGCAAATATCGGTGACGTTTAACTAGTTTTATTAATTGATGATTATAATATTCACGATCACCACCCTCATGAAAATACTCAAAATTAGTTGAAAGCGCTTGAAATTGTCCGCAGAGATGCATAACCATACCAAAAAAAAAACAATCGAAATTACAAAAACTAGCATTAATAACAGCTAGCGTAATAGATTGAAGAATAAACATTGCTGTATAATATTTCATAGATATATCTGTTTGTATCCAACAATCAGGCCATAATGGCACACCAATAATTATAGCACTGGATGAGTTTGATTGATAATTTCGAAAATATTCGAACGATGGAAAGCGGTTATAAATTATAGAAAACCACACTATACAATAGCTTACTGCTTGCGATATGAAAATTTTCCTTCCAACGCCGGCATATCGTAACATTATAGATCGTGATCTGTGGTCAATTATGTCACTAGACCAATCCTTGATAGCACGATTAACAATAATACATATCGAATTTTGATGAGTTATGAGAATAGTTAGTTTTATCAGTACCGAAATTCCACCACTGAGATAACCGATTATATCCACAATCTCAGTAACAGTAGCGCAGGCATCATTTCGAAAAAGTTGATTCAAAAAATTGAAACACATATATGTCTGAAGTGAAATAATTTTTTTATATTAAACTAATATATTGAATAAATAAAAATTATTATAAAGTCAGAACAAACCGTGAGCATTATAACAAATGCCAATCGAATGTTCGAAAAGATATTCCCAAAATCAGGTGACCAAATGCCTAATATCCATCCAATTTTTCTGTATAATCCTAAGGCGTAATGTGTGTCTGAATTCCAGACCATATTTATTTTTATCTATTAAACTTTGAAAATGAATGAACTATAAAGTACTCATATGTTGTTACAAATATACAAATGAACAATACAATGGTCGGAGATTAGTAGTTTTCCTCATATTTCATGCATCAGCTCGATAAAGAGAAGTATTTTCGTGATGTATAAATAAACGATGAATTTTCCTCAATTATTCATCCTTCAAATATCGTATCATCATGAATCTATAATATTGCTATATTTTATTCCGTACATTACTTACGCTATCATATTATTTATGCATAGAAAAAAATGTAAAAATAATACTAGCACATCAGTGTACTGTGAGCTGTCGTAACAGAAACATGGTATAACAAATAAAAACGATAAGAGTGTGGTGATAAAACTGAATAGACAATTTCGTTGTTGTATTTTTGTTTTAGATTGTATGAACGTACAATGATGTCTCATAACGTAATAAAATGTGATCAAATTGAATAAAATTCAGAGACATGGATTTTTCATAAATGGAAATTAAATGAAATAATTTGAAGGTGAATCATGAGAATAGTTTGATTTTTAACTTTATATTATTTTAAGATATATACGTTTAAAGTTCCAAATAATACTATCCAAGAATTGTAACTTTTACCTATAGTATCATTCTATAGCCAAAACGTATAACAAAGTGCCCATATTTAGTCACTGAAACACTAGTACTTTAAACTTGATTAATTTTTTCAAGAGATTTTTCATGCGTTAATTTTACATTTTATATAATAATATTAACTCAAACAGACTTTGCATTCTCAAACTCATAATTGAAATACGATACCAAAATTATAAAAATAGGTCCTTTTAGATTAATTTATTTACCATAGTAGAATTGTGTGAATAAAACTGAATGAACATGAAGTAACATGTTTGAGAATTATTCAATGAGTAATAATTTTAGTTCGTTTTACAAAACACTGAATAACAATCAATATTTATTCTTCATGCATTATCTCAATTCGTAAACTATCTTCATAATACTAGTGATTCTCTTTGAATGCCAATCGAATTACTGAAAAGTACGAAGTTATAGTTTTGACAATGGCGAGGAAATTCGGTACATTCATTTCATATATTTTCCCCGCTGTCAAATTAACAGGATAATCACTCCGCATGATAACAAATACCATATTTTTTACAGTACTCAGCGGCATATTAAACCACGGACTATTGTATATGACATTTTTTACATTCATCGCTTCTGTGCGTAATTGTTCACCACTATAACAATAAATGAAAAGTTGAAAATAAGTCATAAGTATTCTGTTGCTCATATCAACAACAACAACAAAATTCGATGACTGAAGGTTTATCAGCAACACAATGCCTGAAATTATATCAAGAAAAAACAAATAATACTGACATAAGATATTCTAATGTTGACCATATTCTTACATAAAACTTGATAAAAAATGAAAATTACCTGAAATACATATAATCATAAGAGCATTTCCAACGTGAATTAGGATTAGCAAATTATAAATATCCTTGAACCCATTCACCATTGTAAGCAAATGCCGATGACGTTCAACTAATTTTACCAAATGACGAGTGTGATATTTGTTATTACTGCTTTCAGAAAAATACTTGAAGTTTGCAGACAACACATGAAATTGTCCACAGAGATGCATAATCATGCCAAAAAAAAAACTATCATAATTGAAGTAACAAGCATCAAAGACTACCAAAGTAATGGCCTGGAAAATGAATAAAAACATATAATGGTTCATCGATATATTTGTTGGTGTCCAACAATCTGGCCATAATGGTACACCGATAGTTATGGCACTAGAGTTTGATCGGTCACTTCGAATATATGCCATTGATGGCAAGCGGTTGAAAACTAAAGACAATACTGTAATGATAGAGCTTACTGCTTGCAATATAAAAAACTGTCTTCCTATTATGGCATATCGTAGCATTATAGAGCGTGATTCATGATCAATTATATCAGACCAATCCTTGATAGCACTATTAACGATGATGTTTATTTCATCTTGATGAATTCGGAGAACAGTTAATTTTATCAGTAGTGAACACCCACAACTGAACACAGAGATTATATCCACCGATTCCGTGATAGTACCGCAAGCCCCTTTCCGTAGAAGTTGATTCACGAAGTTGATACACATACACATCTGAAGTCAAACAATTCTACGACATTAATCCGATGATAATATTCTAAGAATATGCTTGACAATAAATGAATGAAAACAGACTGTGATAATTATAACAAACGCCAGTCGAATATTCGAAAAGATATTTTTGGAATCAAGTGGCCATGTTCCTAATATCTTTCCTAATTTTCTGTATAATCCTAAGGCATAAGACGTCTTTGAATCCCAAGCCATTATTACTTTAGTTTTTACACTACCGCAGCAAATGTAATATGGTGTACTTAGCTTGAGCTCACTATGAAAAATGAACAATGGAATTGTAGAAACAATATAGCCTACGTATAAATTATATATTAGTTCGATACACGCAAGCTTTCGAGGTACCCATATATGTGATGAATCTCATCAGTTATTCATTTTCTGGATAGCAAGGGATCATGAATTTATAATATTACTATTTTCTTCTTGTGCAGCAACTATTTCATCATATTATTTATACATAATATAAAATTCAAAAATAGCTTGTTCACATCAGTGTAGTTTTAGCTCTTGTAGACGAATGATATGTCACTGAAATGATATATTCTAGTTAGACGCGATTCATATAGAATATGAGCACAAATAATTTAATCGCAAATAAACCATTCATTAATGAAAAACCATTGCACCTCAGCGGCAAATTTCTGATTCGGCCAAAAAAAAAAAAAATTAGCTTTATGGCCCTGGCCCACAAATAACTATTTTAAACGGGAATCGGATGATTGAAGAGCACAAACTTATTGTTTTAACAATGCTTCTGAAGTTAGGCAAACTTAAGATAAATATTATATTTGGTATCAATTTGATTGGACAGTTATTACGTTTGATAATAAGTGTCGTATCTTTTACTGTGTTTAACGGCATATCAAACTACGGACAATTATCTATGAAATTTTTTACATTTGTTACTTCAGTTCATAATTTTTCGTCCGCATTGCAATAAATGATGAGCTGAATATAAGATAGAAATGTTCTGCTTACCATATCAATGACAATAATGAAATGCGATGACTGCTATCCATCCAACAGGACTAATCTTGGAAAGCCTTGTTGTATTTGTCGATATTAATTAACATGTAACTGAAAAGGTCTTTTACATTGTATGAACGTACAATATTGTGTAATAATGTGATGAAATGGAATCTAACTAAATGAAATTCAGGGAAACGGATTTATCATAAATGGAAATTGAATGAAATTACTTGAAGGTAAATCACGAAAATAGTTTGATTTTTAACATTATGTCATTTCAGGATCTTATATATACTTTCAAGGTTTCAAATTATATTATTCTTGAATTGTCTTAACCTTCAATAATAGCATCATTATTTAGGCAAAGGTCACAAGGAAGTGTCCATATTTTTAGTCACTGAAATGCTAGTAATTTAAACTTATTTAATTTTTTCAAGAGATGTTTCGTGCATTAATTTTATATTTTATATTATAAAGTTATGTCTATCAAACTTTGCATTCATAAACTCATGATTGATATACAATATTAAAATGATAAAAATAATTATTTATAGATTACGATCTATTTGATTATAGTATATATTATATTCATAGATTATCTCAATTTGTAAACTATCTTCATAATACTAGTGATGTTCTTTGAATGCCAATCGAATTACCGAAAAGTACGAAGTTATAGTTTTAACGATGGTGAGGAAATTCGGTACATTCATTTCATATATTTTTCCCGCTGTCAAATTAACGGGATAATCACTCCGCATGATAATGAATATCATATTTTTTACAGTACTTAGATGCATTTTAAACCACGGACTATTGTATATGACATTTTTTATATTCATCGCTTCTGTGCGCAATTGTTCACCAGTATAACAATACATGAAAAGTTGAAAATAAGTTACAAGTATTCTGCTGGCCATATCAACAACAATAGCAAAATTGGATGAGTGTAGGCTAATCAGCAACACGATTCCTGAAAATATATCAAGAATGAAAACAAAAACATTGACAATGAATATCCTAATGTTGACCATCTTTTTACTTCAAACTTGATCGAAAATGAAAATTACCTGAAACACATATAATCATAATTGCTAATCCAACATGAATTAGAATTAGCAAATTATAAATATCTTCGAATCCATTTGCCATTTTAAGTAAATGCCGATGACGTTCAACTAATTTTACCAATTGATGATGAGTATAATATTCGTTGTTACTGCATTCAGAAAAATCATTGAAACTAGCAGACAGCACATGGAATTGTCCACTGAGATGCATAATCATGCCAAAAAAAAAACTATCACAGTTGAAGTAACAAGCATCAAAGACTATCAAAGTAATGGACTGGAAAATGAATAAAAACATATAATGGTTTATCGATATATCTGCTACTGCCCAACAATCTGGCCATAATGGTACACCAATAGTAGTGACACTATAGTTTGATCGGTCATGCTGAATATATTCCACAGATGGAAAGCGGGTGTAAATTAAAGATAATGCTGAACTAATATAGCACACTGCTTGCGATATAAAAACCCGTCTTCCTATTTTAGCGTATCGTAGCATTATAGAGCGTGATTCATGGTCAATTATATCAGACCAATCCTTGACGGTACTATTAACAATGATACTTATTTCATCCTGATGAATTATGAGAACAGTTAACTTTATCAGTAATGAACACCCACAACTGAACATAGAGATTATGTCCACCAATTCCGTAATAGTACCGCAGGCACCTTTCCATAGAAGTTGATTCACAAAGTTGATACACATACACGTCTGAAGTCAAACAATTCTACGACATTAATCCGATGATAATATTATAAGAATGTGCTTGACAATAAATGAATGAAAACAGACTGTGATAATTATAACAAACGCCAGTCGAACATTCGAAAAGATACTTTTGGAGTCAAGTGGCCATGTTCCTAATATCTTTCCTAATTTTCTGTATAATCCTAAGGCATAAGACGTCTCTGAATCCCAAGCCATTATTGCTTTAGTTTTTACACTACCGCAGCGAATTTAATATGGAGTACTTAGCTTGGGCTCACTGTGGGGAATGAACAATGGAATTGTAAAAACAATAAAACATACAAATAAATTATATATTAGTCCGATACACGCAAGCCTTCGTGGTATACCCATACATGTGGTGAATCTCATCAGTTATTCATTTTCTGGATAACGCGCGGTCATGAATTCATAATATGACTATTTCTTTCTTGCGCAACTACTATTTCATCATATTATTTATATATGATATGAAATTCAAAAATAGCTTGTTCAGGTCAGTATAGTGTTAGCTGTTGTAGCTGAATGCTATGTCGCTGAAATAAGATATTCTAATTAGACGACAATTATATAGAATATAAGCACAATTAATATATAAATGAACCGGTCGTTGATGAAAAATCCGATTATATTTACGATTCACGACATAAGTTTGCAGTTTTATCTCAATGAGTGAGTTATATCATACATTAATTTATCAAACTGATAATAACTATACATACAATAATGATATGAAAACGAAGTATTATTTTTTGTGCATCCGTGAGAATTTTCACTAATATACAATAGAAATTATCAATTCGATCATGTTTTATAAGTAATAATACTTATACTATTTTGCCACACTGATTATTCAATGCAGAAATTGTAAAAATTGTTCGAGATTTTTATTTTTTGGCGATAGAGATAGATGTAGATGAGTGCGGAAAAAATTAAATGAATATGTACCAATATTTTGGAATATTTTCGACGCATGTAAGTCAACTAATTTATGCTGGGCATGACATCCAGCAGCCATAAATATCATTCCATAAATTTTCATGCAATTTGATTAATTATCATCCATCAACATCAATCGTATTACTGAGAAATAAGAACTAATTGTTTTTACGATACCCGTAAAATTGGATATATTCATATCATAAATTTTTCCCGCAGTCAAATTAAATGGATAGTTACACTTCATAATCACAAATAACATATCTTTCACCACATCAGTAGACATATTGTACCATGGACTATTGTAAATTGCTGTTTGTAATTTCGATGCTTGAGAACTCAATTGTTCACCAACGTAGCTATATACAAACAACTGTAAATATGCCAAAAAAATTCTTACAATCATTGCACCAACGGTAACATAATCCGCAGTTTTAATACTAATCAGTAGCAGAATTCCTATAATATATATTAACAATGATTTACTTTCATGAGTAGGATTATCAAATATAGTAAAAAATGAATAAAAATTACCAGATACGCAAGGGATGACAATGTCCACGCCCACATGAACGAGAATGATGATATTATAAGCTTCTTCAAAATTATTTGCCAACGTTAGCAAATGCTTATGTCGTTTTATAAATTTCACGAGTTGACGTGTCTGTTGCACAGAGTTCTCAGCTGCCTCTAAATATTTAGGATTACGATGAAGTTCCTCAAATTGTCCAGTGAGATGCATAGCAGTACCGAAGAAAAAGCCTTCACAACCAGCGTAACAGATAACAATAATCACTGAGATAAAAACTTGATTAATAAAGTTAAATGTGAAATCAAGTTTTGTTTTCGGTGCCCAACAAATGGGCCATAGCGGAACGCATGATGGCACACTCGAGTTAGTATGGTGATTTAATGTTACTATTATGGCCGGAAAGCAACGAGTTATTTGCAAAAACGTTACGCTATAAGCACTGACCATCTGCATAATAGCACCAATTCGTCCAATCGTTGCATATCGTAACATAATTGAACGAGATTTTTCATCAATGGTTTTACTCCAGTCTACTACAGCGGTAGTTAAAATTTTTTCCATATTTTCTTGATAGATCGTTAATGAAATCATTTTTACTGATGTTGAAAATCCTACGGCAATCCAACTCATCATATCCACGACTTCTGCCATAGTGCCACAATTACCTTTTACTAAAAATTGCTCGATAATGTCAAAACACAACCAAATCTACATAAAAATAATTCAATTATGAATTAAACTAATTTAAAAATATACATATTGACTAAAATCAAACTGACCTGGCTTGCTACAAAGATTGTTACTCGTAACTTGGACCAAATGCTGTTATACTTTAGCGGCCAAATACCTATTAATTGTCCGACCATTCTATAAAGTCCCAAAGCGTAAATTGTATTTGAATTCCAAATCATTTTTATAAAAGCACTTGGTTTTGTATTTTTGTGAGTAGCGTGTAACCAAAGTTCCTGGATGGAATTCACGGAAAAAAGTGGACGTGGAACAGGGTGGAGCACACAACCCCTTCATATTCTATGCATCAAACGTATTCTTGGCAATACTTATGAATTTACATAAGTAATACTTATCAGCAATTATCTCTATACTATGCAAAGCTCGAAGCCTCGCAATGACTATAATTTTTGTTACCCGCCCCTCTAAACATACTGTTTTACCGCATTATTTATTCAAGCGAAATTCAATGAATACATTTTCTTCTTCAATTTAATGTTAGTCGTTGTGTATATAATATTATCTAAAAAAAGAGCAAGGAAGTATATGGATACATGGTAGTAGTTTTAAATTTTGTTGAATATTTATTCGTTTATGGATAGCGGAATAATCTTATTCGAAACTCCGAACGATAAGTGCATCTATTTGTTGTATAATAACAGTAAGAATATAATTAAACAAAAACCAGGTAACTGTGTTCTATTTTCCCATTAACATTAATCTCAATATAGAAAAATAAGAGGCCATTGATTTTACAATATTTGCAAAATTCGATAAATTCATATCACATAATTTCCCGGCAGTCAGATTGAATGGAGAGTTACATCTCATGATGATAAATATCATATCTTTTCCAGTAGTGACTGGCATTTCATACCAAGCAGTATTGTAAACTGCCATCTGTATATTGGCTACCTCATTGCATAACTTTTCACCGGCGTAACTATACATGAATAATATCACATAAGTTAATGATATTCTCAGCATCATTCCACCTATTGTAACTAAATCCAACGATTGTAGACTGATCAGCACCACGATACCTACGAAACAAATATGAAAGTGTAAAGAGTAAATTACGACTAAACCTCAAAATTATCCCCAATTGCAATTTCCGTAGAAATTGAATAGTTTTGAAGTTTTCTCAATGCAAAATACATAAAAATTACCTGAAGCGCATATAAGTACAGTAGCTGCTCCAACGTGAATAAGAATCACCAAGTTGTAAGTTTCTTCAAAATTGTTGGCTAACTCCAGTAAATATTTATGACGTTTAACAAAATATTTCAGTTGATTCACATTCAATATAGAATTATTCATTGCATGTAAATGCCTAAGATTTTTCTGAAATACTACGAACTGTCCACAAATATGCATAGCAATACCGAAAAAAAAGGTGTCACAACCATTATAAACTGTACCAATTACTAACAGTATAAAAGATTGAACAATAAAATGAAACATGTAATGATAGAATGTTATGTCTGCTGGTACCCAACAACTGGGCCAAGGTGGAACCCCTTGAACAGTTACAGTAGAATTGAATCCATCATTCCAAAGTGATATTATAAACGGAAGACGAGTAAAAAGCTGTATGAAACATGCAATACAAGCGCCGGACATTTGTATAATTGCAACTGTTCTTCCAACATAAGCGTATTGTAGCATAATGAACCGTGACTGTCCATCAAGAATTGTAGACCAATCCTTTACCGCTGAATTTATGATAGGATACATTTTTTGTTTGTTAATTGTCAGAAATATCACTTTTATAGCCGTTAATAATCCACAGACAATCCAACTGATCACATCCATTGTTTCTATGATAGTACCGCAATCACTTTTGGTTAAAAGCTTTTTACTGATGTCAATACATGTCCAGACCTGGACCAATATAATATAATTACAGAATAGAGATTATGAACAAATTGAAACTCACTTGTAGGAAGATAATAAATGCCAATCGCATTCTTGTGGAAAAACTTTTGTTATCAAGCGGCCAAATTCCCAATGTTCGTCCCATCGTTTTGTAGAGTCCTAAGGCGTAAGTTGTGTCATAGTTCCAGTCCGTATCTTCAGGTGCAGCTACACCAACCATATCGGACAGAATGAATCACTTACGAATGCGGCTTATACCTTCCATAATTGTTCTATTGAGAATCGATGTAGATATCTCTCATATCTTATTTATTAGTTCATCCCCTGGTACTTTTCAAAAATGTACATAAATGATTATTACCAGCATTTATTATCATTTATGTATGCATCTATAGAAAAATATAGGGGATATTTATATTTACTGACAAGATATTCCATTTCCATAAGTTTTCTGTCATGATATTATTCATTCATTACAGAGTCGCACATGTATTTGTTTGCTTCAGTTGTGCGGTAGTTTGACAATATCAATTTGGAAAAAAACTATTATCACTGTCATAATATCATGTTTCCGTTGACTATTGTTGGTGTGGAAAAAATGATGCGATACGAAATGTCAAAAATAAGAAAGTATATTAAAATTTTATTAAGCTTTCTACAACCGCATATTGAAATGTTAGTGTTCTAGCAACATTCATCTCAATATAGAAAAATAAGAAGTTATAGAATTAGCAGTATCGGTGAAGCTTGAAAAATTCATATTGAATAATTTTCCTGCATTTAGATGGAATGGATGGTTACATCTGATGATCGTAAATATCACATCTTTTCTGTTAGCTACTGGCACATTGTACCAAAGAATTTTATAAAATACTATCTGAAAATTGACCACTTCATTGCTAATGTTTGTTAGGTGCGAATTCCGTGATAGCATCAACGCGAGTTTTTATAAAGAGTAATGTGATTATTGTTATAACATTAAATAGACAAATTGAATATACATATACATCAAGGAAATTAATTAAATTAAAAAATTATTTAGATAATGAGATATCTAAATCAATTGATAGTTATTTATTACACGTATGGAAAATGATTCCGCCTCTCCCCGAAAAACGTGCGTTATTTTTTTTCTCACATGGAGAAATAATATATGATTTGATTTAAATAATGGATACGAATTTCCGAAACAAGATCATTAGATCTGCATTTTGTTTTAATCTAATCGAATACAACCATATACGACTATTTCGCACCTCACTCCCTGTCTTGTATATGTAATCACATTTGGCTTATTTGATCTAAATATTTTGTCTTAGATACTCATTATGCTTTTCTATATTTGTTTCATAAGTACTAATTGAGAACAAGATTTAGTTGTAGAAAACGAATCTATTTTACTGAGCCGAATATTTGGTAATTAAATTTTTTGCTTCCAGGATAAAAAAACACTTGTACATAAAAGCTGTATAATCGACGATCCATCAAATGGAATTAAAAAATTATTTCTTAGTACATATAATCATTTTATCATATTATGATCAAACATACAAAACGCCCTTTTCACGGTAAAGCAGCAAGCAGAAACCTCCTTGCCTGCTTACCATCAATAATATTATCCATCGCGCGATACATAAATACTAGTATTTTATGCAAAATATGAACTAGTCAATGTGTGGTAAATGATATTTCGTTTCTGAGAACCATTAAAGAATATCACAGAAGAATTTGTTAGTGAAATTAATCATTAAAGTATAACTAAAAACAACTGAAGTGCATAAACAAATATTGAAATTGTTAATTTATGTTTAAGGAATGAAAAAATATGTAAAAGTAGAAATAATATTTTTCATAATATCAAATTGTTTATTGAATGAATTCATAAAATGTGTTGAAAAAATTTATTAATTTTTGCATTATTTTTCGAAGGCTATATATTAATCAAGAATTTTTTCCATTGAATTACTATTCAAACATCAATCGTATTACAGAAAAATATGAGAACATAGTTTTAATGAGATTTTGAAAATTAGATATATTCATATCGTAAATTTTTCCTGCTGTCAAACAAAAAGGATGATTACTCCGCATCATAATTAATATTAAATCGTGAACTAAAATTGGTGGCATTTTGTACCACGAACAATTATAAATGGCGACTTGTAATTTTTCTGCTTGTGTTGATAAATTTTCGCCAACATAAGAGTAGATAAACAATTGAAAATATAACAGATATATTCTTATCATTCCAGCAAAAATAAGTTCACCGCTGCCAACTCGTAGACCCAAAATTAAAATAGTTCCTTAATATTTAATAGATAAAAAAGAATTTAATATAATAACGGAACAGTGTATTTGCTGCGAAAATGACACGTTGTCTCACCTGAAATACAAATAATAAAACCATTCACTGTTACTTGCAGTAGGATGATTAAATTGAATGTATTTTCAAATTCTTTTGCAAGCATCAATAAATGACAATGTTTTTCTGTTATTTGTTGAATATTTCTTCGTAGATCATAGTAATTTTCATCACTATCAAGATTTATCAAATTATGATAGAGCAATTCAAATTGTCCAGAAACATGCATTGCGATACCAAATATATAAACTTCAATGCCAATATTTCCAGTACATAAAACAAATAAATGTAAAGTAATAAGAAAATAAACTGCAAGATAAATATTTGCAGATGCAGATGATGGAAACCAACAATTGGGGCCGTAAGGAATATTTATAGATGTTGATGTCAAATTATTAACACTTTTTTCTTGAGTAATAACACCAGGGTTTGGAAGATTTCCAAAAATTTGTGGTATCATTGTCACATATGCACCGCACATTTGAGCAATAAACACTATTCTTCCTTTTTGTGCATATTTCAACATTATCTCACGTAATTTTTTACTTTTAATATTTTTCCAATCCTTGATTGCAGAATTGACAATGAGGGACATACTTCGTTGATTTAGGTGCAGAGGGATGAATTTCAATACTGATAAAATACTCACTGCAATGAGAGTAATTATATCGACAAAATCTATTATGGCACCACAGTTACCTTTGGTTATCAAACCAACAATATAGATCATTGCCATCATAATCTAAAGGAAAGTATAAAAAATTTGAGAAAATGTCACAATTTATAATACTAACTCACCTGTAAAGTTGAGTAAAATGCTGTTTGACAAATGACCAAATATCTACGATTTTCTATTGGCCAAATACCAAGTAATCGAGTCAAAGTTCTATGAAGTCCTAAGGCATAAATGGTATCACTATTCCATGCAACTTCACTCGATTTCGCACTATTCATCGTGAATACGGATAGTTACGATATGAATG
This sequence comes from Microctonus hyperodae, assembly GCA_030347285.1. Lineage (NCBI taxonomy): Eukaryota > Metazoa > Arthropoda > Insecta > Hymenoptera > Braconidae > Microctonus > Microctonus hyperodae. The sequence goes on from JAQQBR010000001.1 coordinate 9,613,419, forward strand.
ACGAGCACGAACAAAGCAAATAATACGATAAAGACACGTCTGCATACCAAATCTTATGAATATTTTATTTAGTTTTATGTATCCCATTATTTCTAAATAATAATTTATCACAAATAATATTCGATAGAATGAATAAAAGATAGACATTGACATAAATTAATCATATTATGCAGAACATAACATCTGTGCATAGAACACCTGTACATGTTATTCGTTATTTATATGTAATTTTTAGTTCTAGAATTAATCTAAATCGAGAACAGTATGATATAAGCAGTTTCGAAAATGTATCAGTACAATGGAGGTTTTTCCAAATTATTCAGTATATTCGTCAATCAAATTATTACCGTTCAAATGTAAAACATATCAAGTGTTCTATTCTAAATGTACCAATGGAATTATTTCGGAAGATATTGAAAAAGCCAAAAAATATTAAAACTTTAATTCCTGGATGTTGAAAGTGCAAAATAATGTTATTTGCTCGACTTTGTAGTAATCTCTGAAACCCAAAGGACCTGTCTATGGTAATGTTACATTTTTTTAATGATTTTTTCAAAACAAACCATTAGATTGGATTGAATTCGAAAATAACGCAAAAATATAAAAGTATGAATGTCCTTTATTTACTATGTCAAATTGTTTATGAAATGAATTTATAAAACATGCTGGAGAAATTTATTGGGTCTTGCATTATTTTTCAAGTGTCATCAATCGAAAATTTTTCATTGAATTACTATTCAAACATCAATCGTATAACAGAAAAATATGAAAACATAGTTTTAATGAGATTTTGAAAATTAGGTATATTCATATCATAAATTTTTCCTGCTGTCAAATGAAATGCATAATTATTTCGCATCATAATAAATGTTAAATCGTGAACTAAAGATGGTGGCATTTTGTACCACGAGCAACTGTAAACGGCAACTTGCAATTTTTCCGCTTGTGTTGTTAAATTTTCACCAATATAACAGTAGATGAACAATTGAAAATATAATAGATATATTCTTATCATTGAGGCGATAATGAGTTCAGTATTGCCAGCTTGTAGTCCCCAAATCAGAAGAATTCCTAAACATATAATGAACAAAATAAATTCTATATAATAATGAAGGAACAAATTGGCTGCATAAAATAATGCAACGTCTCACCTGAAAGACAAATAATAAAACCATTCACTGCAACTTGCAGCAATATAATTAAATTTAATGTTTTTTCAAATTCATTTGCGAGCATCAATAAATGACAATGTCTCTTCGTTATTAGCAGAATTTTTTTTCGTAAATCATGGTAATTTTCATCGCCATCAAAACTCATCAATTTATGGTAGAGCAATTCGAATTGTCCACAAATATGCATTGCAATACCAAATACGTAAACATCAATGCCAATATATCCAGTACAAAAAACAATCAAATGTAAAGTAATAAGAAAATAAACTGCAAGATAAATATTTCCAAATGTAGATGATGGAAACCAGCAATTTGGGCCGATAGGAATATTTCTAAATGTTGATATCATATTATTAACACTCTTATCATGAGTAATAACACCAGGATTAGGAAGATTTTCAAAAATTAGTGGTATCAATGTCACATATGCACCGCACATTTGAGCAATGAAAACTAATCGTCCTTTATATGCATATTTCAACATTATTGCACGTAATTTTTTACCCTCAATATTTTTCCAATCCTCAATTGCAGAACTGACAATGAGGAACATACTTCGTTGATTTAAGTGCAGAGGAATGAATTTCAATACCGATAAAATACTGACTGAAATGATAGATATTGCATCGACAAAATCTATAATGGCACCGCAGTTGCCTTTTGATAACAAACCAATAATATAGATTGCCACCACCATAATCTAAAGGAAAATATTTAAAAAATGAGAAAATATCACAATTTATAATATTAACTCACCTGTAGAGTTGAGCAAAACGCTGTTTGACAAATGACCAAATATTTACGACGTTCGATTGGCCAAACGCCAAGTAATCGAGTCAAAGTTCTATGGAGTCCTAATGCATAATTGGTATCACTATTCCACGCAACTTTACTCGATTCCTCACTATTCATCGTGTGTACGTAGTTATGATATGAACGTCGAACATGAACTGAGCAAATAATACGATGAAAACACGTCTTCATGCTAAATCTTATGAATATTTTATTTAGTTTTATGCATCCCTTTATTTCTGAATATTAATTCATCATAAATAATATTCGATAGAATGAATAAAAGATAGACATTGGCATGAATGAAACATATTGCGCAGAACTTAACATATGTGTATAGAACACCTGTACATGTTATTCATTATTTGTTTACGAACATTTATTAGTACAATTAAGGTTTCTCTAAAATTATGTAACATATTCGTCTATCAAATTATTATGCTTCGAATGTATAGTTCATATTAAGTGTACCATTTCAGATGTACCAGTGAAATTACTTCGCAAGATATCGGAAGAACCAAAAAAGAAAAATATTGTTATTTGCTTGGCTTTTAAATGAACTCCGAAAAGCCTGTCTATGGTAACGTTACTATATTATTTACGATTTTCTTTAAAAAAACTGAAAAGAATCAAATTGGGTTGAATTCGAAAATAACTCAAGAATATAAAAGTCTGAATGCTCTTGATTTACTGTATCAAATAATTTATTGAATGAATTTATGAAATACGCTGGAGAAATTTATTGGTTTTTGTATTATTTTTCAAGTGCTATCAATCGAGAATTTTTTATTGAATGTTACTATTCAAACATCAATCGTATAACAGAAAAATATGAAAACATAGTTTTAATGAGATTTTGAAAATTAGGTATATTCATATCATAAATTTTTCCTGCCGTCAAACGAAAAGGATAATTACTTCGCATCATAATTAATATTAGATCGTGAACTAAAGATGGTGGCATTTTGTACCACGAACAATTGTAAATGGCGACTTGTAATTTTTCTGCTTGTGTTGTTAAATATTCGCCAACATAAGAGTATATAAACAATTGGAAATATAAGAGATATATTCTTATCATTGAGCCGATAATAAGCTCAGTATTGCCAGCTTGCATACCCCAAATCAGAAGGATTCCTAAACATATAATGAACAAAATAAATTTTATATGATAATAAATCAGAAAATTTGCTGCGAAAACTACACATTAATTATCTTACCTGAAAAACTAATAATAAAACCATTCACTGCAACTTGTAACAATATAATTAAATTCAATGCATTTTCAAATTCATTCGCGAGCGTCAATAAATGACAATGCCTGTTTGTTAGTTTCCGAATTTTTGCTCGTAGATCATAGTACTTTTCATCACTATCAAGATTCACTAAATTATAATGAAGCAATTCAAATTGTCCACAAACATGCATTGCAATACCAAATATGTAAACATCAATGCCAATATAACCAGTGCATAAAATGATTAAATGTAAAGTAATAAGAAAATAAACTGCAAGATAAATATTTGCATATGCAGATGATGAAAACCAGCAATTGGGGCCGATAGGAATATTTCTAAATGTTGATGTCATATTATTAACACTTTTCTCATTAGTAATAACACCAGGGTTGGGAAGATTTCCAAAAATTAGTGGTATTATTGTCGTATACGCACCGCACATTTGAACAATTAACACTATTCTTCCTTTTTGTGCATATTTCAACATTATCTCACGTAATTTTTCACTCTCAATATTTTTCCAATCCTCAATTGCAGAATTGACGATGAAGGACATACTTCGTTGATTTAGGTGCAGAGGAATAAATTTTAATACTGATAAAGTACTCACTGAAATGAGAGTTATTGCATCGACAAAATCTATGATGGTGCCGCAATTGCCTTTGGTTATTAAACCAATAGTATAGATTATTACCACCATAAGCTAAATGAAAATATAATAAAAATAAGAAAATGTCACAATTTATAACACTAACTCACCTGTAAAATTGAACCGAATGCCGTTTGGCATACGACAAAATATTTACGATTTTCTATTGGCCAAATACCAAGTAATCGAGTTAAAGTTTTATGAAGTCCTAATGCATAAATGGTATCACTATTCCATGCAACTTCACTCGATTCCTCACTATTCATCGTATGCACGTAATTACGATGTGAACGTCGAATACGAATAAAGCAAATAATACCATGAAGACACGTCTTCATACCAGATCTTATGAATATTTTATTTAGTGTTATGCATCCCTTTATTTCTGAATATTAATTTATCATAAATAATATTCGATAGAATGAATAAAAGATAGCCATTGACATAAATTAATCATGTTCGGCAGAACATGAAATATGTGTAAAACACCTGTATATGTTATTTATTATTTATATATATTTTTTATTCCTAAAATTGATCTGATACAAGAATAGTATGATGTAGGCAGGGAAAAAGGTATCAACACCATTGGGGTTTTTTTGAGAAAGCTGTAGTTTTTTTGCCTATCAAGGTATCATGCTTCAAATGTAATTTATGTCGAGTGTTCCATTCCGAATGTATCAATTAAATTATTCCCAAGCAAATCGGAAATCTAAAACACTTACAAATAATGTGGAAAATGTTGGACATTAACACAGCAAAATAACCTTATTTGCTTGAGTTTGGAGTGACTTCCGAGAGGTTTGGTCCTTTTTTTTTCTTGAATTTCTCAAAATCAAACAAGAGTAAATCGTCAAATTTGAATCTTCTCATTGACGATACAAAATGGGAAAGAATAAACAACTTATTCGCATTAATCTGTCATTGACTGGCGCTGATTTAGATAAAATGGTATAATAACAAAACTTCAATATAAGATGACATTTTCAAAATTTATTGAGCTTACTATCACATATTAATATGTCACTGTTCTAGTAACATTAATCTCAATATAGAAAAATAAGAGGCTATAGACTTGGCAATGTCGGTGAAACTTGAAAAATTCATATTGCATAATTTTCCTGCAGTTAGATAGAATGGACGGTTACATCTCATGATCGTGAATATCACATCTTTCCTGTTAGCTGCCGGCATATTATACCAAGGGATGTTGTAAACTGCTACCTGCAAATTGGCTGCTTTATTGCTGACGATTGTCAAATGCAGATTCCAAGGTGGCATCAAAGCAAGAGATATTAAAAAATGATGTAATTATTGTGAAGACAGTAAATAAATGAATTAAATATATACGTAAAGGAATGAATAATCTTTACGAACAACAACTATGTCGGCCATTATTCATATGCCAAAATATCTAAATGAACTGATGCAGAAATAGATCATGATAATTTCTATTAAAATCATTATGAATACTTTTTCAATTCTGTCATCAAAATTTAAGTTGTTCACTCTCACAAAAATACCGAATTTATGTGTCAAATAGTGCTCAAGATGCAATCATTATTTCAATACTGTTGTGTGAAATTTTCATTACCCTTACGAACTATAATAACAAATAAATATGGATTTTCAATTTTGGAATACCTTAATTCTTCACCGACATAACTATATAAGAATATTATAACATAAGTTAGTAATATTCGCGACATAATTGCCGTAATTGCGAATAAATCCAAAGACCGAAGACTTATCAACATCGTAATTCCTACGAAATATATGAATATTGATATGAATTTGAATACTGTACCGTATTCAATCTACAAAACAATTAATTATTATATATGATACTTATCACTAATATTACACAATTAAAGTATCTGCTACATGCAATAATAATTTTTCATTCTTGATGAAAGAATCACCTGAAGAGCATATAAGTACAGCAGCTATACCAACGTGAATGAGAATTATCAAATTATAGGTGTCTTCAAAATTACTGGCCAATCTCAGAATATGTTTATGGCGTTTAACGAAGTATTTGAGTCGATCTGTGTATTGTACCGATTTATTCATTTCATTTAAATGCTCCAGGTTTTTTTGAAGTACAACAAATTGACCACTGAGATGCATGGCAATACCGAAAAAAAAGGTATCGCAACCATTATAAACTGTGCCGATAACAAAAAGTACGCCACATTGAGCAAGAAAAAGTAATATGTAATGATGAAAAGTTAGGTCTACTGGTACCCAGCAATTGGGCCATGGTGGAACACCTTCAATCGTTATATTATGATTGAATCTATCATTCCAAAATGATATTATAAATGGCAATTTAATGAAAAGATTTGTAAATACTGCAACGTAAGCACCGGTCATCTGAATGATAAAAACTGTTCTTCCAATCAAAGCGTATCGTAACATGATTGATCGAGATTTTTCATCAGAGGTTGTAGACCAATCATCAACTGCAGAAATTATAATGGGATATAGTTTATATTGGTGAACTGTCAAAAAAATCACTTTTATCGCTGTCATTATTGCACAGGTAAACCAAATGAGCACATTCATCATATCTAATATATCACCGCAATTGCCATTATTTAAAAATCTTCGCATAAGATCAATGCATTCACCAACCTAAACCGACATAATCCAATTATATGAACACTAATTATTAACAAATCAAAACTCACTTGGACGATTATGATGAATACTATTCGCAATTTGAAATTTATATCTTTATTGTCAAGTGGCCAAATCCCCATTATTCGTCCTATCATTCTGTAGAATCCTAAGGCATATTTTACATCTGAGTTCCAAGCATTGTTCGAGACACTCATTTTAGTCTTCATGATGATAGCAAGAAAAAGCTCACTAGAACCAGCTCATACAAACCGTCATATAATACTGAAAAGCACATCGAATCATCTCATATGTTTTTCATCAGTTGATGCACCGTAGTTTTTGCTCGCATAAATAATCAAACTTCTTCATCATTATTTAATCATAAGTTAAACTACAAACACATCGGGATATGAATATTTATTGCTATCATCGCCCCATTGGATATTCTGTCGAACTCCCACATTGATAATTCATAACAAAAACGCCCATAGAGGTTTCAGCTGCAATAATTTTTATGGCACCTAGAAAGAATATGCACTGAACAAGAAAATAACTCAAATTAAGTATATGTGACGTTTGTATTAGACCGGTCTCATGTCATTTATTACTCTAAATATTTTTCAAATCTTCGATTGTAGAACTGACGATGAGGGACATAATTCGTTGATTTCGGTGTAGAGGGATATACTTCAAAACTGATAATACTAAACAAATAATACTCACTGAATGAGAGTTATTGCATCGATAAAATTTATTATGACTCGGGTGTTTTTACGGTAATTTATTTATCTATCAAGATGTCATATTTCAAATGTAATTAAAAACAAGTGTTCCATTTCAAATGTGTCATTAAAATTACTTCAAAACATATTGAAATTACCAAAAAATATACATATTATATGGAAAATATTGGACACATTGACAGAGCAAAATAATCGTTTCTGCTTGACTTTGAACTGAGTTCCGAAAGGCCTATTTCATAGTAATTTTCCTTTTTTTTTTTCTGGAATTTGTCAAAATCAATCGGGAGGAAATTGTCAGATTTAAATTCTCACATCTACGATTCAAAATGAGAAAGAATAAACGACTGATTCGCATTAATCTGTCATGTACTGGCGCTGATGTAGATAAAATGTTACAATAACAAAAGTTCAAAATAAAATAACATTTCGAAAATTTATTGAACATACTATCACATATTAAAATATCACTGTTCTAGTAACATTAATCTCAATATAGAAAAATAAGATGTTATAGATTTAGCAATGTCGGTGAAGCTTGAAAAATTCATGTTGCATAATTTTCCTGCAGTTAGATTGAACGGATGGTTACATCTCATGATCGTGAATATCACATCTTTCCTGTTTGCTGCTGGTATATTATACCAAGGAATGTTGTAAACTGCTATCTGTAAATTGGCTGCTTCATTGCTGATAATTGTAAGATGAGGATTCCGAAGTGACATCAAGGCAAGTTATAATAAAAAATGAGAATGATTATTGTGAAGACGTCATAAAAGTTTTTTTGGTTCTGCCATAAAAATTTTAATTCTTTACTCTTATAAAATGTAAAATTTTTGATATCCTTTACTCATAATACCAATTAATAAATGTGAATATTCAATTTTAGACTACCTTAATTCTTCACCGACGTAACTATATAAGAATATTATAACATAAGTTAATAATATTCGCGACATGATTGCCGTAATCGCAACCAAATCCAAAGACTGAAGACTTATCAACATGGCAATTCCTACGAAATATATGAATATTGAAATGAATTAATATACTGTACTGTATTCAATCTACAAAACAAATAATTATCATATGAAACGTGCATCACTAATATTTCGAAATTGAAGTATCCGCTACTTGCAATAATAATTTTTCATTTTCAATCATGGAATCACCTGAAGAACATATAAGTACAGCAGCTGTGCCAACGTGGATAAGAATCACCAAATTGTAAGTGTCTTCAAAATTATTGGCCAATCTCAGAATATGTTTATGGCGTTTAACAAAGTATTTGAGTCGATCTGTGTATTGTATCGATTTATTCATTTCATTTAAATGTTCCAGGTTTTTTCGAAGTACAACAAATTGACCACTGAGATGCATGGCAATACCAAAAAAAAAAGTATCGCAACCATTATAAACTGTACCAATAACTAACACAACGCCAGATTGGACAAGAAAGAAAAATATGAAATGATTAAAAGTTAGGTCTGCTGGTACCCAACAACTGGGCCATGGTGGAACTCCTTCAATTGTTACATTGGGATTAAATCTATCATTCCAAAATGATATTATAAACGGTAATCTAATAAAAAGATTTGCAAATACTGCAATATAAGCACCGAACATCTGAATGATGAAAACTTTTCTGCCAATTAAAGCGTATCGTAGCATGATTAATCGGGACTTTTCATTAGAAATTGTAGACCAATCATCAACTGCAGAACTTATAATGGGATATAGTTTATATTGATGAACTGTCAAAAAAATCACTTTAATCGCTGTCATTATTGCGCAGGCAAACCAGGTGAGCACATTTATCATATCTAAGATATCACCGCAATTGCCATTGTTTAAAAATCTTCGCATGAGATCAATGCATTCACCAACCTAAACCGACATAATCCAATTACATGAACACCAATTATGAACGAATCAAAACTCACTTGCACGATTACGATGAATACTACTCGCTTTTTGGAATTTATATCTTCATTATCAAGTGGCCATATCCCCATTATTCGTCCTATTATTCTGTAGAATCCTAAGGCATATGTTACGTCTGGGCTCCAAGCATTGTTCGAGACACTCATTTTAGTCTTCATGATGAGAACAACGAATAGCTCACAACAACTAGCTCACACAAACTATCATGTAATACTGAACAGCATGTGGGGACATATCATATTTTTTGCATCAGTTAATGCGATCGTAATTTTTTCAAATATAAATAATTAAACTACTTCATCATTTATTCATGTTGGTTTGCACTACAAACACATCAGGATATTAATATTTATTGCTATCATCCCATTGGATGTTCTGTCCAACTACCACATTATTAATTCATAAGGAAACGCTCATAGAGGGTTTAGCTGACGTAATTATACTGGTACCTGGAAAGAATATACATAGCAAAAAAAAAATACTCAAATCAAGTATATAAAACGCTTGTATCAGATCGGTCTTACGTAATTTTTTACTCTCAATATTTCTCGAATTGTCATTGCAAAATTGACATGTGGGATATACTTCGTTTTGGTGCACAGAAATGGATTTTAATACTGATAATATGTACTCAATGAAATGAGAGTTATTGTATTGACAAAATTCAAATTGAGTATTTAAGACGTTTGTATCAGACCGGTCATAGTGATGTATTTTCTAAAATCTCTCACTATTATTTGTGTGAATTGTCACGCCTTTCAATAATTTATATGTGAGTGTGTCAATTACATGCAATAAATTTGGGTCCGCTAAAACGGAAGTCTTATCTGCTTTCCTCTAGTCGTTACTGGATAAGATCATATCTCATCAGAACTACTCCTTCCTTACGTTGTCATATCTTATTTGTCAGTTTTAATCATATCTTATATCGAGTACTCATGGTACTTCTCAATGTGGGTTTTATAAGTATAAAATTGAGATAAAAAAATTAAATTCAGGAACTGAATTTACTACATTAAAAAGAATATTTTTTTATGCGATTTATATCAATGTGAAGCTAATGTTGTTTGTTTAGTGACCAAATTTTTTTTCCCAGGATAAAAACTTATAAAAACAATACAATCCGCTATTAGTAAGCAGAAAGAGTAACTTCTATTGAATCTTTCTATCATATTATGAAAATGAAATATGTGTGAAAAACCGTATATGTATGTTGATCCGTTATTTACAAATTATTTTTTCATTTTATAAATCATTTAAAACGAGAAAAGTATAATGTAAGCTGTGTTGAGAATGCATGAATATAATCCGGGGTTTTTATTTTTAAAAAAATGTAGTATATTTGTCTAATATAAAATCTTATTCATAATGTTGCAGGTGCAGCTGATTTCTAATACTATCAAAATCCCAATAATTGATTCGCAGTGAATTCGATGAGTTCCACATGGTATTGAAAAATAAGGAAAGTTAATACTCGTTCCAATTAAAATTATTATTTATTCATAATTGTTCATTATTTCCAGGATTTGGTACGTCAATTATTGGAAAACAACCAAGTCATGATTTTGTATTAATTACAATTTGATTTTAATATGGTACGAATTGATGGATCAAACTACGACAGGATGCTCATTCAATATTACTTCGTTTAACTGGATAATTTTCAAAATGGGACAACAAACCAGCATTTTTTGTTTATAATTATCGATGAAATTCATAACGATTTTAATGAATAATAAATATATTCATAATTGTCAATTTTATTGTTGAGTGGAACAATTAGTAAATTTGAATAATAAAAATTAAAAAAAAAACATCTCCAACTCTCCAAGTACTTTTTTCAACATCACCCCATCATCTCATTTACATTTTCCTTTTTCTCCCAGCATTCAATATTACACCTTCGCATGCCGCTAAAATACTTAAACACATTAGCTAAATAATGAAAAAAAAATTCATTCATCTTTCGGCAATTCTCACGCATGCGTAAAATCATTCTTCAATTGAACTCGCAGCAGGTAAGATGACTGTTGCGGTGGAGAGCATGACGTTCATCCCTTCCAAGTTTTCCAACCCTTTCTTCATCGCGCTGCTGTATCGCGCAATATTTTCAATATTACATAAGAAACCATCAAAGATTCATATCTGCCTGGATAATACATCAACTAAGGATGAAAAATATATTCAGTCTAGGACAATTCTAACGCATGCGTAAAATCATTCTTGAAGTAAGCTTGGTTGAGATAAGATCGCTCCTACGACGAGCAGAGTGGAGTTCATCCCTTCCAGATCTTCAACCCCTTCTTCATCGCGCTGCTGTATCGCGCAATATTTTTAATATTACATAAAAAATCATCAAAGATTCATATCTGCCTGGATAATACATCAACTCAGGATGAAAAATATATTCAGTCTTGGACAATTCTAACGCATGCGTAAAATCATTCTTGAAGTAAGCTTTGTTGAGATAAGATCGCTCCTTCAACGAGTAGAGTTGAGTTCATCCCTTCCAAGGCTTCAACCCCTTCTCCATCGCGCTGCTGTGTCGCCGAAAATATTCAATATTACATAAGAAATCATCAAATATTCATATTTCCTTATAAATAATCTACCAGCTACGGAGGAAAAATATACTCATGTCCCGACAAGTCTAACGCATGCGTAAAAACATTCTTCACTTGAAGTTGGAGCAGGTAACATCGCTCTTGTAGTATACTCAACAGGAGCGGTAGATATTTATCCCTACTATTTCATCAACCCCTTCCACTACCTCGATATATTTATAAAAATTCATGAACATCCCCCACGATGCATCGCCCAAGAGAAGTAGAAATTTATTTCCATTCATTTTACCGCATGCGTAATATCATTTTTGATAGAAGCTTGGTGCGGACAATATCGCTCTTACGATATACGGTGGGTGGAGTGTTATCATCCCTTCCTATTTCCCAGTCACTCATAATCCACTGCACCCCACTCTGGCAAATATTGTTGCAATAGAGTACATACTATTACATATTCAGCCCCTGCCATTTGATGCATTGTCCATGAAGAAGGGGACATTTGTTTGCGTAGAGACCGCCCCTAACATTGCAGTACATTGGAAACATATGCTTAGAAGTAGCGGGGGAAAAAGTATTGTGTGCAATGCACGGTCGCGTATTCAATGGGGAGGTGCATAAAAAATCGATTTACATTGTTTGTTTTGTTACGTTGTCATGCGAATAAAAGAGGGGATGAACGCTGCCTTGACTACCGTAATATCATACTAGTGTCACGGCCGCCATCGAGGGATACAGTTGATATTGAAGGAACGCTCTGCTTGACAACTTACTGATATTGATTGGACATAATAAAGGAAAATTTGTCAAATACTTGATGGAAATCGAAAGCAGTATTCTATTATTTGAACAATTGTATTAATATAATTTTGGGTATGAACAATTTTAAATCGTTTCGCACTTTAGTACTAAATCACATTTATTTTTTTTTTGTTGAATAATATCAGAAAAGCATTTTTTTTATGAATAATTTTCCAAAGTGTATCTAAAATAAAAATTAATATGAATTGATTAATTAGTTAGTTAATAAGTAAATTTGCAAATTAATTTATGGCACAAATTTTCACATTATTTGATTATTTTATTAGCATTTTTTTTTTATTCAATCATGTATTTTTTTTTTATCAAGTGTAGTTTTCCAACATTTCTAGATCTGTGAAGATTCATGAGAATAAAAAAAGTTGGATTTAAAAAAATTTTATCATAAAATATTGTGCAAAATCTAAATGAAAAAATTACATAAAAATTTTGTTGGGAAAGTCAGTGTGATTATGTTATGAATATTGTGACACCGTTGATTTTTATGTATAAAATTTTTTATTGAATGCCGTTCGCTTCACCTTTCGTTAATTAAAAATAGTATAAAATTAAATTAAATTTTTTTTTGATATTTAAGTGTTTTTTTTTTATATTTATTGATGAATGTGTCAAGTGTTTAAATTATACGGAATGGATATGTGGACGTGCGATTTAAATGTGAATTTCAACAAGTGAATCTGAAATTATCCAAATATTTTTTGTTTATATTATTTGTTTTTAATTTAACTTTATGCATGTACGAATTCGCGAGTGATAGACGCCAAAATGTGTGAGAATACGGAAAAATAGGAAAAAATAAACAGTGAAATAATATAAAATGAAATGAATGCATGAGCATATTTCGTCGGTAGAATTTATTCAAATGAATTTTCTTTTTACACAAATATAGTATTTTTTTTGTTTCTAAATTTTTTTTTCTATTAAACTCTAAAATATATGATATTAATGTTATAACAATCGCGAAAAATTCAAGTTTATTCAGTAATATTTATTTCTTTCACATAAAAATTCTCTATGAAATTAAATATTTAAAATGCGCGCAAAAATAAAAAGTTTTTATTAGAATCTCGAAAACAAAAGTAAATATTGTGTCTATAGATGTAAACAAATTTTTATTGTATCAATAAAACTTTTTTTTTAATGCACTTTGTAACTATTCAACCATGTTTGCATCCCTTCACAAACTTATGGCAAAGTTGCACACGAAGAGGGTGAACCTGTTGCACGCTGTCACTTGTCGGCCGCTCCGATCGATTGACAGCCTCAAAGTATAATTGCGACCACATGGGAAATATTTTCTTTCAATGTGTAATTATGAAAATAATTTGTTTTTTTTACAATTTCATAATAATGTTTTTTTATCTGATTAATAATATAATCAGTGGAATATTTTGTTATAATTATTAGCTAGTTTTATAATCTCCCCGGATGAATGAATGTTTCAAAAAAGTAATGAAAATACGAACTAGGAAACAATTTTCCAAAAATTCCTGCTTTCATTTTTAGAAAACAAAATTTTTTCTTATATAAATACGCATTACAAAAATTAAGTGAACAGTGGAATTTCGAAATTTTTTCATTGATTTTTAAATAGCAATAATTTTGTGAAAAATAGTTGTATCAATAGGAGGCAAATATTTTCAAAATTTTTCGACATTTCAAAATCGTCCACGGGCTCAAAAAAAATTTTTTTCAACTTGATCAGTACTATTTTTTTTGTTCAAATGTTATTGCAAAAAATTGTAAGAAAATATAACGGAATTTTTTTTTTTTTTTCATTTTAATCATCATTAATTAACATTTAAAGAACAATAAGTTTTCCTTTAATTTGTGATAAAATTTTGACACTTCGGTCAAAAATAACGATCAATAGCAGGATCATTTAGCTTTATTCTTCAGCTTCAAAATAGTAGGTTTCTGATCTCTGTACGACTATTTGTCGGTGAGATATTGGAGTTTAAAGAAAAAAATTTTTTTTTTTGTAGGTCATCTATATCTCATTGAACAAATAATTGCACAGCGCGCTACAGGTGGGTTTCGTAAACTAGAATGAATTATCTAAAAGCCCCCTTTGTAACTTTAGAGAAAAAAAAATCACCGGCTCAAAAATAATTTTTTTGAGCCAGTGAACGATTTTGATAAGTTAAAAAATTTTGAAAATTTCTGCCTCGCAATATTTCTTGAATTCACGCTGAGCATGTTAGCTAAAAAAATTTTCATTGGTAAGATTCGTAAACTAGAGATTCCAAGCTTTGAAACTCTTTTTTTGTTCTTACGAGACGACTATTTTTCACGAAGGTATAGCTGTTTAAATACCAATGAAAAAACTTCGAAATTTTACTGATCCCTTGATTTTTTTAACGACAAAGGTATATATATCCTTGATATGACGGTTTTTTTTAATCTTATGATTTTATATTTCGTTTGAATATTATTCCGCGATATTTAATTTTATCAAAAAAAAGTACGAATAATTTTTATCACACAATTTTATTAATACTTCAACTATTTTCTGTTATGCTCGACATTGTCAAAAGTAGTTATCAAAAATAAAACTCATGATTTAAGGGAACCATAAAAATATATGATGAAAAGCGACTCGAATTCCATTTCGAGTGCTAATCAAAAAAAAAAAAAATGAAAAATATGAGGAAGAATTTTTGA
>JAQQBR010000001.1:9628722-9675624 GCA_030347285.1 Microctonus hyperodae
TTTTTTTAAAGAAGAATGTAGCCTTGTATTGTGAAATGAAATAAATGCATGAACGTAATTTAATTAAAAGATTGATCTAACTGGTTTGGTTTTTCGCAAAACAGAATAATTTTTTTTATTTATTAATTTTTTTTTATTAAACTCTGTAGATGCATAAAATATTGCAAAAACAGTGACATGCCACAAATACATGAAACAAAGAAGAACAAAAATAAAATAAATAATGAAATGGAATGAATATGTGAACATGACTTAATTACAAAATTTATACTAAAATTTGTTTTAACGTCAACATTATAATTTTTTTGTTTTAGTTTGATTTCTTTTCTAATAAAATTTATGCACTACTACAAAGAATTTTAAATGAAAAAGAGAAGAAATAATTAACACAATAACACAAAATAAATGAGTGAATGTAATTGAATTAACGGCAAATGGATCTATAATCTATGAACACAATCAATTTTCATTTTTAATTTTTTTTTTATTAAACTTTATCGACGTATGAATTTTCGCAACAGTCTTTACAAATGCGTAAAAAAGAAAAAACAAATAAAATCAAATAAACAGTATTAATGTTGTCATTTCATCGCCGCAATACAATCCTTTATGACAGTTATAAAAGCAAAATTTATAAATAGCAACGATTTAAAAAAATTTTACAATATAAAATTTTTTCATATTTTATCTGCCGACTAATTAATATAATATCCTTAAAATATTTGAAAATGCTCGATTTGAATCATGTTCATAATCAGTATGTCTTTTTGAAGAAATTTTTTTCTTCTATTTTCTCCAGTTATTTTAATCATCATTGTTTAGGTTTCATAAAAAAAAGTTTGTCTTTAGTAAAACTAAATTATTAGAAATCTCCATTTAAAAACAATCTATACCAACAATCATGTATACCTTTATATCGATCTTGATTGATTGATATAATCATTTATCGATTGAAAAATCCATTGAATCATTTCAATGTTGTATGAATATCACTTAAATCTACTGCTTCGCATAATTGTTTTCAATTCAATTGTTTACATATCTACAAATGATCTTATTATTGGCAATCGATCATTGAACACTTGGACATATAAGTATGTATCTATGTGTATTTCGCCATAAAGATTTAGTGAATAAATCTTTTGTTCTATATTAATTTTTTTTTCTCCTTAAATATGCTCACTGCGTAATAAAAAACCATCTCTATTGCTATTATCTTCGGTTAAAAACCATGACACTTAATGTTGTTGTTTATATTTTTTCCTTTTGTCAATCGATTCGAAATACAAATTATCGGCTCTATTCTTAAACAATATTTACAACTAATAACCAATACGTATGTCAAACCTTTCGATTACGTAATTTTGCTTGTGCCTCCTTCAGCAAAAGATCGAATGTATTGTCGCCATCATTCTTCAATAAATTTCTGCCATCTCCCAATGAATTACTAGCCATCCCATCTATACAACGATTAATTTTTTAATATTACAATTATTTTATAATTGGAATATTAATAAATTTGACTAGGACATTTGATTTTTTTCTCTCCTTAATAATACTACTAATCATTTATATATATAAAAATATTATTTTATTTACCTAAATCAGCATATTTAACTTTGCAGAATGCTCTTCGACCGCCAAAGCACAAAACATATCTCGATAATGATGGATCATCGTTGCCATGCTCAACTGCCTCGTATGCATCATTTTTATTTGTAAATGTGACAAAGCCATAATTATCACTGGAATTATCAGTAAACACCCAGAATATTTTTCAATTAAATTTCACAAATAATAAAAAAACGTGAAATTAATAATATTTGAATCCTTAATAGACGTACCTGTGTTCACGAAAATGTAAACTGATGTCTAAAACTGGACCAAACGCCTCGAATCTTCGTTTTAAATCAGCTTTTGTAATTGTTTCTTCCAGGCGACCAACATAAATGACTCGTCGCTCCTCAATTTGTCGTTTTTTCTCTTGATGACCCCATGTATCGTGTGAGCGTCTGTAACTCGATGATCTAATAACAACAAAAATCAATTATGCCTACATATCCATATAATTTTGAAACAAATTCATTGGATTAACACAAGTAACAAAATATCAAAATAAAGATGAACATAAAAACATAGTATTATCTTATGAACAGTTATGAGTATAAATAATTTCTGTTATGACCTGTTCTATGAAGGTTTGTATGGGAGAACTATTTCTCATCAAGGTTATGAAAAGAATTATTTTCAAGATACACATATATTTAAATCAATCAAGTTATCAACATGTAAGTCAAAATATTGTCAAGTAACATCAAATGTATAACACAAAGCGTTCAATTTTTTTCTTTTTTTCGATTATTTGTCATTATTTTTTTCCCCTTTATTATTTGTTTACCTCCGTTGCCTGTGATATCCGTATCCATAATTACTGCGCGATGAATCACGATTCTGTCTATCATAACTCGTTCGAAGTTTGTACTCCATTCTTCGTTGATAACGCGAACATTTACTCCTCCCAAAGTTAGATCGACACGAAGACCTACAATCACGCGTGTATTGTTAATTTCTCTAATTGATTCCTGTATTTTATTTTCCCATTCATCCTTGTAATAACAAAATTTTTATCCCTAATTATAATTGTACCTTTTAGCCACGATAATCCTATTACCAATTATTACCATTGTATTTAGATATTCAATTTCGGAAACAAAACAAATAAAAAATACGGCAAATCTCTTATTCTAATTCAACAGCTACTTTTTTTTTATTAATTGTTGTAGAATGCTTACCTTGAATAATTCGAATAACTCGATGATGATCGCGATCTGAATGATGTGGATCGTGAATACGATGTTGATCGTGATCTCGATCGATATGTTGAACGTGAATGGGAACGTGAGAACCAACTGCTGCTAGAGCTGACTGAACTGCGACGACGGCTTATACGTCGGCGACGTGAACTGCGTCGTCGTGATAAACTTCGACTGGCTGATCTACTTCTGGATGATCGGCTACTGCTACTTCTTCTACTTCTTCGCGTTCTTCTTCGTCTGCGACTCAAACTTCGACTTCTGCTGTGGCTACTTCGTCGTCGACTGCGACTGCGACTACGACTACGACTACGACTACTGCGACTGCTACGACTACGTGACCGAGATCGTGAACGACTTGACCTCGATGAACTACGACGATATTTCCGATAAATACGTTGTTTTCTGACACATTCACGATTGATTTTTTTCTCTTCATTTTCAGATTCGTCGATATTAATTATTGGCGTTATTACTTTTGCTGCTGGTGTTGTTGTTGTTGTTACTGCTGCTGCTGCTATTGTTGTTGTTGTTGTTGTTGCTATTGATGTAATTGTTGCTGTAGTGATTTTTGTTTCAGCTATTATTTTAGTTTCGTCTTCTAGTGGTGGTAGTATGATATCAACTTTCTCCGTATTATTAACGGTAGTATTATTTGTTTGCGTGGAAATTTCACGTGTCTCTGGTTTTACACGTGTTTTACTATCATTCTCAACTTCACTTTTTGGTTTCAGCATAGAGACAATTTCACGCTCTGACCAAATTGGATTTGATGGATCGTCTTTTATTGGTTCAGTAGTTGTTGATGCATGATGAATATATACTAAAGTCATGGGTTGAATTGGTGAGCATGTTCTATTATTATCACCTTGATCACGTCTACTACGATATTCAGCTAAGTTCAATTTTCTTCGCGGTGGCTTTTTCTCATTTTCAATTTTAACTGGTACAGGTAAGTCTTGTACAGTAACATTTTGCACTTCACCATTGGAACTATTTTTTATTGGAACCGCGTTTTCATTGCATTTAGTTTTTAAAAAAATGTTCCTTTGTGGTGGCTTTTTTAATACAGAAATCATTGGTACTGATTTGTGTGGTACACCATTATCTATAGATTTTGTTTTAGTTAATACACCGTCACATAATTGTAATATGCTTGTTGCATATGTTGACCGTACATTCATAGCATAAGCAGGTAATTTTGTATTTGTTACATTATTATTAATAATATTATTTGAATTATTTACAGGTTTGGAATTTAACTGAGTAACTCGTTGATTTGTTTTTACTGATATTGGAAGATTACTGCTGGCAAATGATGATACTATTGGCACTTCACTTGCATTATTTACAACACCTGTGTCTAAACCACTGTCTTTTTTACAATTATTATCTACTCGAATTTCGCTACATTTTGTACTATTATTTTTACGAATTGTTGTTGTATGAATTTCTTCGTTAACTTTTGATATCGAATTTTTCGGATTTTTATTGGTTGCAGATTTTTTACGACCAATTGTTTTTTTATCCAAATTCGATTCCATAACGAGAGATCTCGTACTACAATAATCATGATCAAGTTGTACAGATCCGTCTATTCTGTTGACAATTTTTTTGTCAGCTGCATTTTTTGATACTTTACTTCGGGAATTTGTTGAAGTTTTTGAATTTTCACGAGTGACACGATGTGATTTTGTTGGATTTGGCATTGCAGGAATAACCGAAATAGCTTTACTACGACGAACACCTGATGCCTTTATCCTGTCAATAACTTCTTTTGGAAGTGGATCCTGAATATTTTTGCGTAACTTCAATTCCTTAGTAGTATTTTCCTTCTTCTTCGATGACATTTGTTTTGACTGATTTGCCTGTTTCTTATTGTTTATTCTTTTCGGAGCTTTTTTGATCGTTGGTTTTGTCTCAGTTTTTACAATTGTTTTTGACATACCAACTTCAGATGCTTCAAATTGTTCCAATAAACTTTTGACATCGCCGGCTTCTAAAACTGGCTCATATTCTGATACAGTTTCAATATCAACGCAATCATCAGTATCAATTTTTTCATTGACTTGAATATTGCTATCTGTTATTTGCGTATCATTTGGTTCTATTTTTATTGTTGATATGTCTTTTTTTATTGGTGATATTGATTGTAATATTTCATCTGGTAAAACTGGTAAATCTGATAAAATAGGTTTTACGTCTATAAATGATGAAGAAACATTTTTTGTCGGACTAATAAATGTTTTATGTGTTTTGCCTTTAGGTGAGGAATGAATAATATCATTTTGAAAAATATCTTCTGGAAGAGTTGCACACAATTTTTCTGATAGATGAATATTGCTCAGCGACAAGTCCATATTTGTTTCAAGATCGGATGGCTAATATAAAATGAAAAAGGAAACAACAGTTAAAATAATGTCAACTAATGGAATGATACAGAAAAAAAAAACAAAAATATTTCATGCTTTCAGATTTTAAGTTTTTATAACCACATAAAATTCACCTGAATATATTCAGCATTCTCATGCCAATCTGAGAGTAATTTGGTATAGTCCCCATTTAAATCCTCATCCTTTGGCCTAACTGAAGAAACTCCAATATTTGGGAGAACAGCTATGTCCCCATTGAGCCTACAGAGAATAATATTAATATTAATATTATAATTAATATTGATATTAATATCTATCAGAATAATTCTCAAAATTGAGATTACTCTTGATCGAAATAACCCAAAATAATATCATACTCTTGCTCAGCGTCCCACATCCCATCAGATGTATCCATCGAGTCGATGTAATCAAAGTCAGGATCGACGATAGCCATAAGCGTATTTTCAGAATCATCCAACAAATTATGCTAAAAATTAAAATTTTTTAAATATAATTATTTGTTTAATGATAATTAAACATACATTAATGCAGACAAAAAAAGTTCATGATGAATAAACAATAAACGAATGGTAGAGAGGAAAAGAGAAAGAAAAAGAAATAAAGTGGGATAAAGCGTAAAAAAAAAGTGCAAAAATTACCTGATCGAGAGGGAGTTCAAAATCTGAGAAATATTCCACATCATGGAAATTAAGGTATCCTGTTTCCATGTCACAATTAATACTGTTATTATACAGTTTTCCCTTTATTAAAGCAAATAAACCTGCAATGAAAAATTGAAAATTAACAAAAATACACGTATAATAGAAATATAATATATAAAATAGAAATATGTTATAATCAAAAATTAGTAATAAGACGTTTTACAATTCCCATTTTCCTTAAAAAAAAAATAAATTGAATGAACAATGACAATGTTATACCAAACCCAATAGAAATATTATCCCTGAAGAAACTAAAAATATACCGCAATTTATAGATAAATTGTCTCCCGCATCGATTTACTGCCCAATCTTATGAAGTAATATTTATATAAAATGCGAATTAACTAATTAAATAAGTAATAAAATTATAAGCCGACAACGATATATTATTAAGTTGCGATGTCTCAATAAGTGGACAAAAAAGAAACAAAAAATATTGCACTAATTGTCTGATATTTTTTATATAGACGTAAGATGAGAAAGCATGGTGACTGCGCGCGACTCATGCAGCGTGTACAATGCAACCCACGCATGCATAAAATTTTGAGGTTACGTTGATATTAATACCATAACTATATTATAATCCTCCAAAAATGAATTGTGTCATTAACAAAACTACCATAAACTTCACAATCATAATGAAACAAAATTAAGTGTCAGGATTATCGTTAAACAATCATTTATATCATACAATATGCTAATGGTTAAGTTGACACGAACACGCCGCCATCGAACATGCTCCCGTGATCGAACACAAAACGAACATAATCGACAAAAAGCGAAAAAATACCGCAATGAAACAATCGAATATAAAAATTATCTCTAAGAATTAATATAACACTCTCAATCCCCAATAATAATTAATTGTCCGATTATTTTAAACAAATGAAATATTGTACAGAAAATCCTTCAAAAATCGATACCTTACTGTACACGTGCACATGGAAGCGAATCTATACGGCAAATATAGCGGTACACAGGGCCCTACTATGAAACATTAATCTCAAATTCGTAAACTACCAAATCTATTAAGGTTATATATCCATATAATAAACCAATACCGATTAATATAAAAATATATATACACCCATGAGCATACATATATTGTCATTAAAGACAGTGCAGTAACGATCAATGCAAATAATTCTGTAATAGAATTTATTAAAAAACCTAGACAAAAATGTGACGCCGCCACACCTCCGGCGTCGGGTTTTACGATCACAAATAATATAATTTAAGAGACAATATAAAATGACAATAATTTAAGGAATATACAATGTCAAATACGCCGGTCAATAATAATATTTACCGATGAATCATCAATACTGATTATTGATAAATACACATATTTTTATATGAAAGTACAACGTGAAATTAATTGCCGACGTGTGTCATCTATATCTTAAACTCATGCTAGTGCAAGCAACACATTTAGTACGGAATTTATGGTATAAATAACGTGATGTTCACGTAACAATGGCTAAGTCTTGTAATAATATATAATACATATGTGCGTTAGTAATAGATAGATAACTTACGTTTCAATCACATGTGTTTAAGAATATATACGTATATATAAAAAACATACACAACACAAAAAAGTTACGAAGCACTAGTAATGAATATTCCACTGTCACACATGTGACTACACTCACTGATATATACACTAAATGTTTGATGCTGCCTGTATATGTAATGCCTGTATGTATATAGATGGTTTCACGACAGTACACACTATATAGTATATACTATACTAAGCATACAAACTAGTCATACCTACAAGACGGTTTCGATGTATTCGTAACCGATGAAAGTAATCTTATGAGCAAACCACTCGACACGAACGAATAAATATTGTCGTTAGTAGCGCGCTCTGGTGACGAATTTCAGTAACGTCCATATATAGACGCCCATATAAGTCGACCAATCAGGGATTTGTATTTTGTCCCCTCTCCTTGCTTTACAATCTCGGATTGGTTGATTCAGTTGAGATTATATTTAAAATCACCTTGGTTCTAATTTGAACCAACCACGTTGTGAAAAATGTATAAAATTGAAAATTAATTTCGGTTTGTTTTTGAAATATGATGGATTCCTTGATAAGCTGTTGAAAAAAGAATGAATAAATAAAACTATAATATTATAAGCTTTATTATAATATAAGGAATAAATTGATCATTATTATATATGCATCTACTTGAAAATGAATAAATTTTTAATAGTTTTCAAATTTTGTGTAGTATCATAAGAATAAATTAATATAAAAAATAGTTAAATGGATGCAATCAGTACATTTCTATTTATAATAGTAAAGAGACAATAGCGTTAATTTACTTTCAAAAGATGGTTATCTTATGAATGTTTATAAGACTACTAGAACGTTCCGCATTGACCGTTTCAATTTGAATCAGAATATAATATAATAAGGTTGATGAAATGAGAAATAAATGCACGAAATATGTATAATGAATATTGAGAAATATAATTGAAAACATAATTAACAATATTTATGATATTAATCTCGTACGAGGAGCATCTTCCATCTCGTATTCGATTTCTACATGTGGACGCGATTTTGTTATTTTCTTCTTTGATAAATTCTTCTTCTTGGATTTAGTCGATTTCTTCGATGTGCTCGTTGATGGCGTGACATCTTCAATATCACTTGTTTCAGACTCAAAATCATCGGATAAATTTATTTCTTCTCGTTCACCAGAGTCACTTTCCTCATCCTGCATAAAAAATAGATATATTTTCATACTGCCTTATTAAACTATATTTTTAAGTGAATTTATAAATAATATACCTCTTCCTCATAATTATAATCGTCATCCATATCGTCATCACTATCGGCTGCGACAAACCGTTGACTATTTTTCTCGATTTCCATTTCATCGTTCTCCAGTTCTCTCTCCATCTCTTTACTGATTTCTTCATTATCCTCCTAATTAATTTTTCAATATAACAAATAATTAATATATATTCTCTAAGTATAAAAAAAAATAATTTAGTTAGTAAAAAATATCATTTATTACCTCAACATCACTTTCAGCCTCACTTTCGCCTTCCACTTCAACTGCTTCGACAGCTTTATCAAAAACTCTTTGTGGAAAGTTGTAGATATCATTGTACTAAAAAGAAAACATATAATTGAGTGAAATAATTACAGGGTTGTAGATTATAGACTGTCATTATTTGATATTATCGCAAGTGTTGTCTTATAGTACTTTTGGCCTCAACTGAACAAAGGTGACAAAGATCACTTAAAAATGTCATTAACACTACAATAAACATTGCAATAAAAATTTCCGAAATGTTAATTTTAATGAGAAAATTACATTTGGTCAAGTATATTATGCTGAATCTTTTGTGAATTCTATTCTGTTGTGTGATTGATCCTCTTGATGTATTATTGATGATGTATCATTAGAGTTAATCACCCAATACAATAAAATTATGACCGAATGACTAATGCATCTTCTGTTACATTCATTTGAGTTACTGACAATGGATATAGCGGAAGATATATTATTCATTGGAACAGAAATTCTGCCCTGATTCACATTACTCGATTTAGCCAATATGAATGCATATAAATAAATTTTCATTGAATATAATTCTAAAGCTTTTGAAAATTTTCATCACAATATAAAAGAATAGAAATTAATATATGATATATTGTAATTTTTTAACTACACCTGTACGACCGAGATTTAATTATTAAAAATATAAACTTTTCATAGAGAATGAAATAAAATTTTTTTATCAAATTTAAAATTTTAAATAAAAATTTTGTTCGAATTTATATGAAGTAAGTGAAAATGAAGTTTCTAAAGCTCTGCATACTGATATTATGCAGAAAATCAAGCTTTCTTTTTTACTTTGCATGTATCAATTTAATGAATAAAAGAAGTCTTTTAAAAGTTCTAAATATTAATAAAATGTATATTACGTTTGAGTTAGATTCTCAGTTCAACCAGAAATAGTTATTAAGAAAATAATTTTACGAAAGCAAGTGAAAATCGTTGGGCATGATTCAGAATTGTGATAATTAATTACGTCGCCAAAGCATTTAAATGTAGTTTCTTGTTTGACTATTTGTTACTCTAATTCTCAAAACCGGCATTTCTATGCTGAACTGGGATAGAGACAATATTATGTTGTACATACTTTCCTCTGACATATTGTGAAAGTAAATACTTCAGAAAATTTCTGTCTCACTTATGCCATCTATTTAACTATTTGAGTCCCAGGGGATTTTGAAAAAGCACCTGGGACTCAAATAGGAGGATTCTCTCGATATAAAATCTCAACAGCGCGATCGTGCTGCTTGGGACTCGAATGGTTAAAAACTTATGGTTAACAAACGAAACTTTATAAATGAATGGGTATTATCAACTTGAGTAATAAATCAAAAATAACGGATTTTATATAATCAGCGACGCATCACAAATCACAAAATTATGTACTTCAAACAAAGTAGACTAATTATAAACCGATGCGGAATAAAGATAAATTATTTAATTACCACTTTACCCAATTCGTTAAAATAAAATCTATGAAAGTGACGATAGAATTCGGCATTCATTACAATGATTTAAACGATTTATAATATGTTATAGAAAATGTCTTTGGGAAACCCAATTGGTAATTCCTTGAGTATATGTGTATACAATATACATGTAATTTGCTTATACCTGACCATTATGCATTATGTAGAAATACCCCAGAATTCAGGTACAAAGTATTAATTCCTTAATAAGAATATCATTGAATGAAAATAAAATATTGAACATAAAACCTAATTAAATCATTTTAAAATTCAAACTAAAAATTTTTAAAAACAGTTTGGATTTAATATGACATTAAATTAAAATTTATCTATCTTTTCAGGAAAATTTCAAGTCCCCTAACATTATTATTCCAATTTTCTGGTGAAATTATAAAACTATTCTATAATCTATGTTCTATGTCACCAGTATAGACGAAACTTTTATTTACAAATTCAATATTCGAATTCTATAGATCACATTTCGTTAAAAGAAATCCAGTTGAGCTTTTAAAATGTTTGTTTTAGAATTAAAGATAGAAATAATAATTGCTTACCATTCCACTTTTCAATCGCTCCATAAGTTGTTTCTCAATAGATGTTTCAAGTTTAGCAGCGATGAGAGCTTTTTCCTCCCTTCGACGCTCTCGCCTCTCAATTTTACGTTGCAACGGTACAATTTTCTTCTGCCGACGTAGTCTCAATTTTCTCATACGTATGAGATATTGTGTAATTTTCACAAATCTTTGTTTGCATTTTGATTTTATAAATCCAGGCCAATACAATAAATTCTCATTTATTTGATGAATTGCTTTTTCAAAATTTCTCGATAATTTTACTCTTTCCCACTGATTTTTCGGCTCATGTATTCTATCATTAGAAATAATAATATTTATTTTAATTGCATGAATATAACATAAATATAAATTATTTTCTTCTTGAAAATACAACATACCTCTCAGCGGTTCTCATGAACAAATAAATAATACCATTTTCTTCACGTACTGTCGCATATTGGCTATTAGCTAAAGGACAGGAAGATCTACTGCACAATCCTGTCAAGTTATATTCATTTCGACAGAATTTTTGGCCTTTTGTACTATAAATAAAAATATAATCGATATCAATTTAGTACAAAGAACAAAATAATATTCTAAAAATTATTACAAGATTTTTACTTACTTTACTTTAAACGAACAAAATGATTTGTTGATGATACTCCATACAACCTGAAATAAATGTGAGGTTATATACACAATGCCGCTATGAAATATAATAAACTTATAACAAAATTATCATATGGAATGAACTTACATCGTCGTGCTGCATTTTTATAAACAAAAAATATTCACAATTTAAAAATTATAATGCCTTGTAAAAATTATTTACAAACTAAATCAAAAAACACAAACACGTGTACGGTGTACATATACACTCGTGCCACAGCTGAACATATATTCATTTATTACTATTTTAGTATTATTCACTATAGAGTATAGATATATCCATAATGGTGAATAATACGGAATATCCTCATTCTTCACTGTTGATAAAGCAGAAAACACTAGTCGAATTATTGATTATTGAAAATTCAATTTAAAATAGTACTGTTAAACAACTAACTTCAGGTTATCCAAATCTATAAATTCCATACGATCTCCATAAATTTATACATTATTAATGTACTAATTTAAAGTATAAAAATAGTTTAACAATACAATAATATTAAATAAAAAGAAAAATTGCATTGAGAATGTCATGCAGTGCCCATTGTACCACAAAATTATTGTTAAATGATCAACAATAATTCAAGCTCAACAATCGATATACATTCTGCATCGATATCTCGAATATTTAAGTGTGGTGATGTGCGCGCATTTATTGCCAACTTCAAGTTCATTTCACTCACTCATTTTTTTTTCGTTTTCTTTCTCTGTGATGGGTAAAAGATCAATTATTGGGTAGTGAGAGGTTTGTTCTGTTCGCGTTAACATCAGCTGTTGTATCGCTGTGACGTGAAATGACAGTTACAGTGATAATATGCGTGGAATGTACATTAATATTTTGAAATTAGAATGGATGTCAATATTCGACAGTTTATTAATTCATTTATTGTGATGAAAATTTAAGGAAAATGAACGGAAGTATTGTAAATGGACTTCGTGGTCCGGAGCAACATCCAGCAAGATTTGCAGATTATTTTGTAATTTGTGGACTTGATAAAGATTCAGGTCTCGAACCAGATAAATATTTTGGTAAGTTGAATAATTAAAATAATTATCAATATCATTTATTGATCCTACTGAAATGAACACATTTTCCATTCAATCAAAATATTTATGTCATATATATATATATACATACATATATTTGTTGTGTATAGGAATCTCATATTTGCTAGAGATTTATACAAGTAAATTAGGAGAGAAAACTTGTTGTATAATTTGTGAAAGAATAATATTGCGCAAAGATAATTGTACAATTAAAAACAGTATGTGGTTGACTATTACAAAATATTTATCTATTTTGCAGATTTCCTGACAAAAAAAATGTAAAAATGAAATAACAAATAATTAAATTCGTTGAATATAAATATCATTAATTGCAAAATAATTCCACTTGATATGAGTAAATTTATTGTAATTAAATTCATGACTATGAAGAAATGCAACACCACGAATAAGTTTGATATACTGCATGCATTAAGCTGTTTAATTATGCTTATTAATGAGAATTACATCTCAACTATCTATTCATTGTCATGTAGTATTGATTATTAAAAGTTCTGGAGAGAAATTATCAAAAGACGGAATGTATGAGAAGAAGTTTCTTTGATCGAAATTTTCAATGTGAATAATTTTATTCCTCTCATTTTTCAATTATTATAAAGAACAAAAAACATATTTCTTTGTAAATGTTGCGGGGAATATTTTTTTTTGTGGTTCGATTTTTTTTTAATATCATCGAACTACGCGCGCAAACAATGAAAACAGGAAGCAACAGATTTTACATAGACCTCCCTGCTATTGAATGTGCCCACATAGGCAGCAGTAACATATAGCAAAAATATATGACAAGGGTGTTTGTAGTAAAGATATATTCTTTTTTTCTTGGAACGGATGAGCAGAAAGATCTATTTACACTTTTTCATCAGCTGCACATTGCTGGGAATATAATTTAAAATATGTTATACATATATTTTTCAAGCCATATTTTGTGACTTCTTATTGTCATTGCATCCCACGAATGAATAAATAATAATGAATATAACTATCAAGATTTCAATTCATGTCCTGAATTAATTATCAAACGAAATTATTTTACTTTAATAGAATACATAAAAAATGAAAGAGTAAAAAATATTTATAACGAAAAGAAAGTAGAGAAGAATTATATGAAAACATTTGTTAACACAATGCGATTTTCGTTATCAATGGTTTACAAAAAAAAAATCAATTATTTATGATTTATATAAGTTATTGTGGGTGCACAAAAAAAATTGTTTGAGTATATAGCGAGAAAAGAACCTTTTGGATCTTTTGCTTTGTATAGTTAACGGCGGCTGGATATAACAAAGAATGAACGTTTAGTTCTTAGTCAAGACTTCACATTGAGAGAAATAAAATAAAAGAAAAAAAAAAGTGTTAAGAAAGAAAGAGAGTAAATTTGAACACGTCTAAATTTAAAGAAACATTGGCAGCTGCTTATTATTTCAGTTTCGCATTCATCCTTACATGTGTCCTTGACCGTTATTTATAAAAAATAAAAATATAATGATTTTTTGATAGTAATTGTTATCAATGATACTTATTCCCGTAAATGAAATATTTATCCTTCAAATAATTATTTTATCTAACGATTTTCATTGACATTTTTTGTTATGATATAATTTTCATTAATTAAATTGGCCTCGAATAAAAAAATGATTTATATCTATTTTTATAAAATCGATTATTAAAAAAATTATTGAGCTAAAAATAACTATGAGTTTAGTATTATTTCAAACGTGTTATCACTCGAGAATTTCCCATTTTCCACATGTATGAATTATTATGTATAAATATATATATATTATACGCGCATGCATTTATTATTTTTTATCGCAAGGACTTTCATGTTCCTCGATACTTTCTCTTCAAATCGAAGTGTACATATATAAATGTTTTGAGCTGTATTGACAAAGCACAATCTATACATTTATCCCCCTATCTTTTCGTGGTCAGACAAATTTTCAAAAACATTATCCATCCGATGAGATATAATTCTGAACAAAAGTACTTGACAATTATCCACACATGTACTCAAAAGCCACCCCCTACACGATGACTACATACATGTATGACGACATGAAAAAAAAAAAAATAATAATAATAATAACAAAATTAAAGAGAAAAAGGGAGTCAAAGAAACTTGTATGACTCACATATTATTATTCACGTGCATACATAAAGGGTAAATTTTAAAATTAATTTTCATCATCCATAAATTTGCCTACTTTTAATATTTACCGATGCTACTAGAATCAATTAATACCAAAATTTATTAGCCAATTTATAATAAACATATTGAGATAATATTAAATTTAAAATAACTGATAATAATTAGGATAAAGTAAAAATAATAATTGCGTGAAATTAATGTATATTAACGGTTTAATATTAATAAAATAATTTGTATATTGATTTTATTTATAAGTCATAAATTAGATATTAAAAATAAAAATTTCTTTTTTATTTTCGTGTGAATTGCTCATAAACTTTATTCGTTTTCAGACAGATAAATTGTAATAATTTTGTCTCGTTTCGTTGCGTGCACCAAACCAAATCGATATCACTTATATATTCTCTCCTCAATGTACATATAGTTTTACTGTGTATGTAAATATGTATACATATATATATTATACATAATACTGTCTATTCTCCTTTGACTTTCCCTTTCACTCGATTACATTTACGTACATTTTTCTTCTACTCTGATAAATAAACACATATGAATTATCTTCAAAACAAGAGAGAAACACAGAGATATGTACTACACTTAAATATTTATTTTTTTCCTCACACGAAAAAATAATTCTCATATCTTCTTTTTTATTTTTTTCTTTCAAGTTATATACAGCTTTCAACGAGATGACCTTATACCCTACTGCTATTCATCACTCACACAAAAGTTATCATAATATATATAGTGCACGCACTAAATATAGTATGTCAGTTTATTATGTATATAATAAAGTACATACGGAAATAATATTTTTGAATTAAAAAATTGCACGTAAAAATTTATAACCAGGTGAAGTGAATAAAAAAATTCTCATAAGTTATAAAGTCATTGTTCTTAATATTTTTTTGGCTCATTAAATAAATTATGTGTACATGTATGTGTATTATTATTAGTTGAAGTGCATTTACTATTCCAGAATGGGTGAGATGAGTGTATAAAAGGGGGGACGTAAAACAAGTTTCATTGTAGCGTGTGGTCTAATGAACAAATTACTTTAGAATTGTCCACGGTCAATTAACGTCACTGACGATGATGACGATGTAATATAATTTTTCGTCTCAAGGAAGTAGTATATTATATACACAAATTATATATTATATTTATTTTTACTTTAGATATATGTACAGATAATACATCAAGTCCACAGCTCGTGTTTATATGACTTAATACTGTTCAGTTCTGCGATATAGAATGTAAAACATATAACACATTTAATTTTTTTTATGCTTGCTGTTTTCTTTGTCGTTATTTATATAATTATCTTTATTGAGTGTATACTGTTTATCGTCAAACTAATCAACAGATGATATATGTACATGAATATTTAATGCAAAATGTCTGCCAAAACATTTTGCTTTTTGTTTTTTCATATCTTTTGCACCGAAAAAAAAAATAGCAGATGAACAAATATTATTTGATTCAAATAAAATTCGTTCGATTTAAATTCAATTCAATGTATACACGTATTATTTCATTACTATTATACTATTATCCACATTGAATTGTGTAATTTCCCCACACAAAAAATATTTATTCACATTTATATACATAGTGTTAACCTCTTATGTTAAATATTCTATTTAATATTTATTATGTCAAGTTTTGACAGCGAACCATTTTGTTGAATCGAGACAAAAATCTAAGTAGACCATCTGAAACGATGTAAAATATGTAAATATAATAATTTTAACTGTATCTCAATAGATTTTAAATTATATATCAAGTTCAGAATTACATTGAATGAAGAGAAAAAATTATTATTGAAATTTTATTATTGAAAAATAAAATAGCAATCAAGTGAAGCGGACTAATTACTAAACGGAAATCGAACTGAACTCATTCAATGCAAAACCAATCAGAACTCAATCAAAATTTTCAATTCGCTAAAAATTTTCATCTGTATAAAAATATATTTCATGAACAGTCAATAACTTCCATGGTATATGTTACATTTTATTTATTTTTGTCTGAACGAATATATCCACAATATAACCTGCGTCACGAATGTTTGTCGTATGCTTATTACACGTGAATTACGAGAAATCGCGCACGTGCGACGAGTTTATGTATACATACAATTATTATATATAACCATGTAGATATATGTATATATTTGTGGGTTCCTGAAAAGGCTTCCCTCTCTGCAATTATCGCAACTTTATATTTTAGGTTGTATAGTAAAAAAAAAGAACAATTTAATCGTCATTCCTTCCTTAATTTTCACAATCACATAACTAAAATATTTTTTTTTTTTTGTATCGAATTTATAAATGTGATTTATTACTGAAGTAATCCTTTCATTTCATTGGCACTCACAATATTTAACTATACATATACAGATAGAAAAATTGCGAATATTACCATGATTATTATTTTTGTTGATGCAATTGGAGAAAGTAAATGAGTGAACATTTTTATTTTTCTTACATGCTTTTTATTTTATTATTTTTTTGCCATGTTCATTTATTTTATTTTGCTTTGCCAGTTAAACTCTGCGGTAATATATCATACTATATGTATACATACATGTGGATAAATGAGCTATATACAACATAAAGGCCCCCCGAAGCAACCAATCCATTTAATCAAACCGTTCGGACTTTAGGGTCAAGAGGGATCGTGTAGGAAATGCTGACTAACTACTGCGCGTCACGATTTATACTTCTGAATGTCTCAATCCTTTTTTTTTTTTATTTTTCATTATGTATCTCCCATTGTTTTGAGTAAATATATTTACTGTAATAATTTACTTTATTTCATTTTATTTATTTTTTTGTTCATTTGCAGGAGATTTGCTGCAGTGTACTCCGTTGGACCGCGCTTACAAGAGTAAAGTGTTAGGACACTATCCAGACTCAGTGCCCTGGAACCCATTTGATGATCATGCAGTGTGTATGGTAAGTGTGGGACTTGATTAATCAAAGTGGAGAAAAAAAAATTAACTGCTGTTAAATCATGAATATTGAATCGAATATAAAGACGCACGTTGTTAAGGTTTTTTTTTATTTGTTAATCTTTTTATTTTTTTTTTCTTATAGCTATGTTTACCCAGTGGACTGCGATTCCGTACGCAAAAGCACTCAGTTGAACCGTCCTTCCACTCATTTGTTCTTACTAAAGAGGATGGTAGACGAACATACGGTTTTAGTCTTGTATTTTATGAAGAATGTCGCAATCGAAAAATTTGCGCAGCAATGCAAACGCTACAGGCAATGTTTATCACTGAATTAAGTAGCGGACAAAATGGAACACCACCAGCGTAAGTATTTCATTAGTAAAATGAAAATAATTGAATTAATGGATAAGAAAATATTGGAAATAATATCTCTGTATTTATTCTGGAAGATATATAATGGAATGAAAAAATTAATAATAAAATTAAAAATAGCCAGAATTATCTGTGAATAATATGGAAAAATATTGGCTGATTAATCAGTCATTTTATATGATAATTTAATAATAATACTATACATTGTCAATAATTAATAATCATTCTTAAATTCAGAAATAATTATTTTAGTAAATATTTTTATATTTATAAACAAACAAGTATTTATTATATTAATATATCATAGATATATCATGAATATTAATATTAATATTTATAAGGAATATAAAAAAAAATATCTATCAACTTAGTTATATAAAATTTTACTTCTTAAAAAAAATGCAGTGATTTGATATAAAGAGTAATGCAGAACCAAGATTAAAATCGTTCTCTCTGAATTTTATTTATCAAATGATAAATATTTATTATTTAATTTCAGACCAAGGCGCGGCCAAGATGGACATAGCACTCGATCATTACCAAGGCACTTCAAACTATCTGCTCATTCACCTGGCGCAGCATTAGCGTATTATGACTCCACCAAAGACAAACTATTCGTTACCAAATCGATATCATTGCTGTGTCAACAACCTTACTTACACGCTGCTCGAGCATTTCTCACAAATCTTTATAAATGTGTTCCACGACATCCGGGACCAGGATTAAGTCTCGAATCTTATGTTTACAATCTTTTATACAATGTGCCGGTACCATTACCGGGCAAATCATTAAAATTTTATGTACCAAATGATGAACCAGCCAAATCGCCATTAGAACTTGTTATATTGTATCCATGTCCAACAAGTGAATTACCGTTACTTGATTATTCATTGAAAGATATGTTTACGTGGTTAGGACCTGAGACTGTTATTCAATTATTCACTTGTGTACTGTTAGAAAATCAAGTGCTACTTCGAAGCACAGATTTTCACAAATTAATGGTCGTCGCTGAATGTATAACTGCTCTATTATTTCCATTCGCATGGCAACACGTTTATGTACCTATTTTACCAGCGAGTTTGCATCATTTTCTTGATGCACCAGTACCATTTATTATGGGACTTCATGCACAGAGCGAGGGCAGCAATCTAAAAATTGCTAGTGAAGTGAGTTGAATAATTTATCGTAGAGTTTATTTTTTATTTTAATTTTTCATCATGTAGTTATGAAAAATAATTTCAGAGTAATGTGAATTTTTAAGGACTATTTTTATCTATTTAATTTAAAACTATAAATTTTTCAAGTTTATTTTCAATTTATATCTATTATTGTTAATATTTTTTCAGGCCAATCTTTGTTACGTAGATATAGATAAGCAGACTAGTCAGTTCCCGGAAGAATTACCAGTTTTTCCCCGGAAGATGCAATTTCTGACCGAGATTAGAGCGCTCTTGAATAAGTACAAAATACCCCATACTGAAAAGTAAGAAAAATGTTTAACTATCCATAAATACAAGAATAAATTATTAATTGTTGATAAATTTATTTTTTTTATTTAGGACTGATAATATGGTCATGAATTATCTCAATTCTGATATAATGACAAGTAGTTTAACTCTTCCTGGCTCGGGATTTCATATACCACGTAGAAAACATTCATTACATGATGTATTGGATTGGGATAAAGCTGATGGTGTAACTCATCCAGATGCATTACAAAGAATCGTGGATATTGTAAAAAAAACTGAAATATGTCTTGATGACATTGATTCATATGAAAATATAATGACCAAAGAAAAAATACTCACACCTCAAGAAGAATATCAAGAGACATTAATATTTAATAATGCAGTTAGAGAAATATTTTTAAATCGTTTTGTTCAATTATTTGCTGGTTATGATCATTTTGTCATTCATCCAAATCAAGTAAGTAATATTTTTTTTTTATTTTAATAAAATTCTTTTCATCATTCATACATTTGTGTAATATTATTCTTTATAAAGAATAAATAATGTTTCATTGTATTGAATATTGATATTTTATCGGTGATATAGGACAAGGATGAATGGCTGAACAATCGGGATAGTATGCATGTGTTTGACAAGGCAACATTTTTATCAGACCAACCCGCCCAACATTTACCATTCCTCTCGAGATTCCTCGAAACCCAAATGTTTGCGTCCCTTGTTGATAATAAAGTTATGTCATCATGGAGTGAATTGGACAGTAACATCAAAGTATTCGATACAAGAATAGCACAAATAAAGTAAGTTATAAATAAATTAAACTGTAATATTTAATTTTCATTCATTCATTTACTATATAAAATTCTCCAATAATTTATATGAATTTATAACTGGAATCTTTATTATTTTTTTTTTTTTTTTTTGACAATAGAAAAAAGGTCGGCGATGGTATTCTACGTTCAACTCAACGCGATGAAGTTTCCAACAATGTGATGGAGACCCAGAAATTATTGGAACACAAACTCAACAATGTGGATTTTGAAGCAAGTCCTCCAACTGAAATTGTTCCACATCGGGCTGCTTATTTTCGGAGCTTTCCACTTTTGGATTGTGTTGCACTTAATAAAGAACCGACACAGAGGTAAATATACTCTTACAATCTAACCTATATTCCATCATATTCAATTCGTGCAATATATTTTTATCTATAATTAACAAATCTATATACAATTTATCTGTTTGTCTTTAACTGTTTTCAATGGCCATAGTATACTTCGGTAAGATTTATCACGCATTTATAATAATCTACAGCGATTTTTTTTTCCTTTAATAATAAAAATGATAATTAATCGTGAATTTAATATTAAATTATATCGTTCTCTGTTCTATTGATGATACATAGCAGTCGAAAAGGTCAAACTCAATGGAAATATAAGATGAAATCTATGGAAACAAATGGGAAACCACCAATACCTCAAGAAACACAATCACCTAGACCACAAACTAAATTATCAGCTGACATGAGTCCAGCATTAATAGCCCAAGCCAATTGGACATTTGTTGATAAATTATTGAAGGTAATTATCTGAATTCACATTGAATAAACAATATGGAATTGTCTTGTTATTTTTTTTAAAATTTATTTATCAATATGATTGATTGTGATATTTGTGACTAAATATCGTGGTTATTTTGTAATACAGGATTGTAAATCTAAAACGAAACGAATGCTTGTGGAAAAAATGGGGTCAGAAGCAGTGGCACTTGGCCACGGTACTGAATCACTCGTCGATGTCGAGGAGAATACGCTTGTTGCCAGTCTTTGCGATTTACTCGAGCGTGTTTGGAGTCATGGTTTACAGAATAAACAGGGAAAGAGCGCACTGTGGTCGCATTTATCAATGTATCAGGAATTAGAAGAGTGCAATGACTCGGCTAAATCCATTGATCCACATTTTTTATCACCTGGTAAGCTTCTTAAATCAATTAAATTTTTATCTAGTAATATTCATGTGGAATATCATCAATTAATTACAGTCAAAAAATAGAAACATTTATAATATAGTAAAAAATCATTGCTATAAATATAATTTAAAATTGAAAAAAAAAAGTAGAATTAAACTAATAACAAAATGTATTTCGAAAATGCAGCGTTAGCTTGGTGCGTGCTACGGAAGCGGCTTGACTGTACGTTTCATACACAATTGCGGATAAATATTTATGTGTTGAATTATCGCACTGAATATATCGTGCACTTACTGTTAATTTATTTACAACAATTTATGTTTATACATCCTTTAATTGTAGTAGCTCTTTGAATACTGCACAATTTATGAACGTATGTTTGAATCACTGAAAGTAATCTAAATAATTTTATTTATTTATTTACTTTTAAAATTTAATTATTATAAATTGCATGAAATTATTCTTTTGAAATTTTTCATCACTTTTCGCACAATGTCACTGGTTTAGTAATTTTTCTTATTGTTATTACGTATTTTTGTTTTTGTTCACTTTTATGTTTGAATAGCCAAGAAACCATCGAATAAATCTTTCACATTGCGGGATCGTCTGGTATCAACATTAAAAACGAGAAATATTTATGAAATAGCTTCTTATATCAAGGAAAACATAAATGGTAAGACTTTTGAATAGAATGTGACTTCAGCTCTCATCTGCGGATATTTATAAACAGATGTATTTGGTTAAAATATACCAAAGATATTAATTGTACGCATAAAAAAGTATATTCGATTGGGATTTTTAGTTATGAATATATTTATTATTATATATGTGGGATGAGTGGAATGCACGAAGCATGGTTTGTGTTTTATTTATATGTGTAAATATTTTTTATATTTATTTATTAGCAATTATTGCATCAATTGTCTACAATTACTGTTTTTTTTATCTAAAGTGCTTTTAATGCGTGTTCATCTTTTCATTTTACCACATACAATCCACAAAAAATTAATTAGTTATGAAACCTTATATTTTGTGTGTACACCAAATGGACTTGAATAAAAATTTACCACAAATAAAAATGATAAGCACATTTATTTTACACACAGATTTGTCAAATTTGGCATTAGAAACCGATGTTTCGCCAACAAGAGGCACTGAACGACGATCGACCGGTGAAAGAAAATCAATTGGACCAGAGCACTTACGACCATTACCTGATTCATTGATATTTGACATTCGTAATGTGCAAGCAATGACAGAAATTAAAACTCACATTGGTTATGCGAGAGCTTGGGTGAGACTGGCGTTGGAAAAAAAATTATTATCTCGACATTTAAAGACGCTGCTATCTGACACTGCTCTCTTGAGGTATCATCATTCAATATAAATAAAAAAAAAAGACGATAGTAATACTATCTTATCACTTAATCATAACTCTATATAATAATAAAATTGAATATTTTATTTTATTTCATTTAAAAAAATAAATTCCTTTTTCACAGAAGTCAATATAAAAGATCTGCATTTTTGCGTTGCGAAGAGGAAAAAGAGCAATTTTTATATCATTTATTAACGTTGAACGCTGTTGATTATTTTTGTTTTACAAATAATTATCCAACTACAAAATTGCCATACCGAGTTATTATATTTCCAAGTAGAAAAGCAAGTGCCGCAACAACTTCGGCAAATAGTTGGGTCGCAATGTCAGGAACATTATGCGAAACAAATCCAGTACCAATACCAAAAGGTGCACTTGAATTTGTATTTCATCATAAAAATATGGGAGTATTATCAACATTAAGAATAGGCCATGATAATACTGGATTATCACCAAAATGGATGGTGGAACATGTTGTTGTACGTAATGAAGTAACTGGGCATACATTTAAATTCCCGTGTGGTCGATGGCTTGGTCGTGGCATTGACGATGGTTCAACTGAACGATTGCTCGTTGGTGCTCTTGTACCCCGAAGTATTGACAGTGAAGAATTGCTTGAAACATGCTCGACCCCACCGCGTTGCAGATCACCGAGTATACCAAGACGGCCAACATTATCGCCCGATGAGTTACGGCAAATGCTCGGTGAAGCAGTAAATGCCATTGTAAAATTCCATTATCGACGTGATCCACAGGACGGCTCTTTAACTGCACTTCTTTGTGGTGAAGGCGGACTAGTACCGTCATTGGAACAAATATTTTTATATGGATTTAAAAATCAAAGAATATTCGGAAGGAATTTTTATGTTTGGGATTATTTTTTAAGAGTTAAAGAAAATTTTGAAATGTCATTGTTGGAAGAAATGGATGAATATTCAAAGAGAATAAATCGTGATCGTCGTCTTCACAGTGAAAATACACAACGTTTTACCATTCTTCGTTGTTATTGTCATTTAATTGATCAAATTAATACATTCAGCCAAACATTGGGAAAAGATGGGAAATTTCAGTTGTTTATATGTCTTGCTGCGAGGTATATATTTTTAAATTATCTTTCAATCAATTATAATATACATAATATTTTGAAATTGGAATATTATTAATTTTGATTCTATTTATCTAGAGAACAATTACTTCATCCAATGTTACGTCCAATGAGTGATGCACGTTCCACAGCTGAAATGTATGAAGAAACATCTTTCTTACGGAATCCAATATTGCAAAACTTTCTCATTCACATTCTAGAACCACTTAGTGAATTTCATATAGTCCTTGAAAAAAGTTTAACTCATGGTATCTCAAGTATATGTTAATCCCAATAAACATTCAATGATCCTAATCAATGAATATTAAATGATTAGCAATTCTAACACAAGAAAATAACATATACTCAAACACACAGATACACTCGTTCATTTCTTCGTCTTAAATTATACATATATATATATCATTGAACTTATACGGAGCATTTAATTTGAACATAAAAAAAGAAAAATAACATAAACTTATGAATAATGAAATTAGAGAGTGAAAAAAATATGTTGGTTAATAATAATTGATATACTGGATAAAATGTTGAGAACTCGTTACAAAACCAAAGACTGTTCTGTAAAAAATTGAAGAAACAAAAAAATACCAATAGATCTTCATTCAAATTATAGAATCAATTTGGTTTTACAAAATTAAATTTCGGGGATTTATAACTTCATTCTCAATATATATTTACTGATTCATGTCTGACAAATCATCTTGCCACAGAAATCGTGAACCAAAGATATTTATGACGCTAATAATAAATGTAAATTATCTATATTAATGACAATACGATAATAATTTTCAATTTTTTTTTTAATTTTGCAAATGTGATTTATTAAAACGGTTCATGTAATATTAAATACTGGTGAATGCATGCCGAAATTTTGTTAGTGTAAATAATTTTATTTGATATATATTTGTTATTTTTTTTTATCATTTTTAAATGATTTATAGAGTGAGCTCTCAATTGTCGACATTAAATAACGTAACCGTCATATTATTTGTTGTTCATTCCATATTGTTGAAATTCTTATAACCTAAAAGGGAATAAACAACAAACAAATCGATCTGATATTTATATTACAAATGTAATTTTTATGTGCCATATATACATATATGTATTCATTTTAAATAGTGTTGCGATAAATCAAGGATAATAGTATCTATATTAAATTAATATTGTGAGCAGTGATAATTACCATTTAAGCATAATTATAATGGTTATGTCACACTCTAAAATTGAATTTAAAAAAAAAATTTTTAGCAATAAAATAGGTGATGTGTGATATTAATTAATATACGTTTTATCTCATTTAGAAATCTTATTTCTAAACACAAGATTACATAAAACAAATCAACTTCATTAAGATATCAAGTAACGTAATTAAACACAGAAAAAAAAAATAAAAGTTGTACGTAAATTGTGATGATGATAACCTCCTCATATTTATTTTTATTTTTTTGCGTTCATCGTAATTTTAATTCAGTAAAATTGTCATTTATTCATTTTAATTATATGAATATATACAATTATCACATGTCAATGTGCACAACGTATAATCGAGATTGATATCCACGAAAATATAGTAGCTTTAATTTCGAAACAATTATTGAACGCAATTATTCAATTTTTACAATACGAAAAATTTTTATTAAATGCAATTTGTTTCTACTGCTTACAGTATGTACAAATTTATGCTTATTTTCATGAGTGTTAAATGTTTGAAACAAAAAACAAAAACAATAAATAGAAAAATAGTTCTAATGTGAAATTTTAATAATAATGTCATCGCCGTTCCACTACTCAATGTAAATGTAAATAAAATAAAAAAAAAAATATTATATCACATCAAATAATGATGATAATAATAATAACATTAACAATACCTACATGTAACCTTTTGCAGAATAAATCAATGAATAGGTAATAAACTTGTATATAAAGTTAAATATAATATTCTATTGTACAGTAGTTAAAAAAAAATGATTGAATAAATAAAATATAACAATGAAGAGATTATGTAAAATACCAATACTTTATTTTCAATCGACTATGCGTATCGTATCGCACATGATATGTACAATGGGCATTTTTTTTTTGTTTCAGATTTACATATTACAAGTTTCGGTTGTTATTAATAAAAAAAATAATATATTTGAGTATAATAAATTTAAAAGTAAACGCGTGTGTGTGTGACATGGTTCCAGCTATTGAAACTCAATTATTGTAGTTTCTAATGTGGCCGGAAACAATTGAATTTGTATGACTTGAGGTATATTGACGGTATTTTGTTTTTGTTTTTTTTTTTTTTTTCATCTATTACATATGACTTTATCCAACAAACATATGAAAAATATTTTAAAGTTCAAAAACGAAACAGAGAGAAAATATTATTGTGCGTTCCAAAAAAATATAATATAAAATTCGTGAACTTGAAAAGCACAAAACAAAGAAATTAGAATGTGCGTGATTGAACTAAAAAAAATTTCTGATATTTATTATCCCTATGCTCAGTGATAATTATTAATCAGTCAGATACTGACAATTGAATTCAGCATTGTTGGATACAAAATATTTATACGTCCGTTATGATATTTTGATGCAACACAAAATTCATATATTTTATGTATGCACATCTAATATTTTTATCATTCAGGATGTATTAAAAAAAAAGCAGCAATGGATGTACATCTCGCTTGATGCAAAGAGACTTTAATTTATGTTACTTGCATTTTAAGATTGTACTATAATTTGGTTATGACAGTATGGGCTAGCTAGTTTATTTATATGTTTTTATTTCCTTTTCGTTCAACATATTTGTTGCATTTTTATATGGAAATAAAACGAGATCATGACATGGAATAATTATTGCAACAATACAAATATGACAAAATATAAAAAAAAATACACATGTAAGAATTCGTTCCTTTTAGGAATTTTTTTTTTACAATTTATCCAACAAAAATTATTCACGTTCTTTAGTATTAAACTT
Source organism: Microctonus hyperodae (assembly GCA_030347285.1). Lineage (NCBI taxonomy): Eukaryota > Metazoa > Arthropoda > Insecta > Hymenoptera > Braconidae > Microctonus > Microctonus hyperodae. Next base: position 9,655,851 of record JAQQBR010000001.1, read on the forward strand.
TTTATTCATTTCTTTTCTATTTTTGTTTGTGTATTTTTTTTCCTTTCATTTAAGTACTAACCAGTTTTTTCAATTGGATATTTTTTGAAATCCTCATTTTATTTTGTTTCTGCTCAAATAAAACTTAAAAATTCCATTCAGATCTTCGCCGACTTATGTTGTTAAAACACCTTCGTTTCATGCATTTTTTGCAATCTACGATAATATACAATCTATACATTCACGATCGATTATCATTTTTTACACGGCAACTATTCTCCATGTTTTTGTTTTTTCTTTATTTTATCATTTTTTTTTTCTTTTTTTTTCGTCTGTTCATTTGTTTCTATATACATGTGTGAACATATTTAAAAAAATTCTTATGATTAAAAAAAATTAAATCTAAATACTCTAATAAATATATAATATATATAAATGGATATATTGATATTATCCAATACAACATGTCTCATTTTTCTCATCATTTTGTAATTTTTTTTTCTCATTTTTCAAAATATATTATATAACTTCATAGAGTAAACTGCAAAGAAACAAAAAAAACCATTCAATTCATCATCCAAATTGAAAAACATAATATCAAAAAAATTTTGTAAAATTTTTTTTTTATTCAATTTTTTAACGTTTCCCATCCTTTGCACTTTTTTCATTTTTTTTTTCTTAACATTCTCTCGAGCAAAATTTTAACTCCTCAAAATAACATTACATATTTTATTTTTTCATTGTCGCAATATTGACATTCGCACACACACAAGCACACATTCTCACTCATTTGCATTGATACTACCATTAAACATCGAATATACAAAATCCTCAAGGCACGCAAGATACAAAAAAAAAAAAAAGAACTCTCATTCAAAAGGCAAACATTAGCAGCGTAAACAGTAAATATCATATAATCGCGTTCTTCAATTCCATCTTCACGTATGTACAAAACTTTAAATGACTCGATATGACTATATTTATAATTATTTTCTTTCGCACATCGTTCTTAATTTTTTATTAATGTGTAATTTTTTTCCTTCATTTCTTTATTATTTTTTCTCCTCCTCACATAACGTAACGTGTATTTCGGCAGATAAAAATTAAGTGTACTTAACGATAATGCGTAAAGCGTATTGCATTGCCTTCCCCCCAGCACGTCTTCCTAAAAATCATGTCGTCGTTTTTCCTATTAATTTATTTATTTGCTGTCGTCAATAATTAAAAGAGACAAAAACGACGACTAAAAAAAATATATAAACGATCAGAATATTATTCATTATCATCTATTCTTTTTTTCTCTCTTTTGTCTTTATCAATATCGAAAGACGTAACCGTCTTCTCAAATTTCCAAATCTGAGCCGCAAGCACAAAATAAAAAAAAAAAATTCTTGCAGCTCTAATGGAGAAATATATTTAAAGTGGTGATTCATCAAAAACGTAGAATACATGAATTATTCTTATATTGCTACAGATAATTTCACCCATTTCAATAATAATTCTTCATGTAATTTTACGAACAAAACGAATTATATACAATGAAAAACCACGAAAAAATTCATTTTCATATACGAGCCAGGCTTTAAAAATGAACATCCCTGACGTCAGTGGGCGTGCCCGCTTTCTCATGCTCCATAATCTTGTCCTGGCTCGTGTTCTGGTCCCCCAGAAGACTTGTAGGTGCGATCGTTCCATCGCTAGCATTCGTTGACATCTGATGATTGCTACTACGTGCTTGTGACACCATTTCTTCAATTTGTTCATAACAACCCTGTAGATAATCCTGAAATTACAAAAAAAATAAGAAAAATTAAATCAACAACTCTCAACAAAATAAAAAATACTATAATAAATTTCGACAAATAAAAATAAAATTATCTGATCAAATAAAATATAATTACGATATTAATAGCTTATACAATTCGTCGTTATTTTTTTCAAACGTTTATAAAAAATATATATTATTGTAAATTAATATGAAACATTGTTACAAACCTGTTCGATGGCTGTGATGCGGGTGAGTTCGTCAAGGAGACCCGAGAGTCCATAACCACTTTTTCCCGTCCAATCCAATCCATGAAGTGCCGCCGCTACACTTGCAGCTGCTATCATGCTTGGTGTATACATTGAAAACTTGTATTCTGCAGACAAAAAAAAATTAATAAATATCGTATACCAATATTTAAATTAGCGAGAGGACAAATTGATAATAATTAATAAAAAAATAGGAAAAGAAATATATTTCAGTGCTTTTTTCTTTATATTAAAAGAGGATGAAAATGTCGTTAGCATATGAAGACAGCAGGGGACATGAAAGATAACGCAAGAATGTGATAAATGTACATTTGTGTATGCGACATTTATACAGACATATATAAGTATGAAAAAGCATGAAGGTTTAACCGGTTGAGCCGCAAGTCGTCTGCATTCTCACTTCACTACATTGCAAAAAAAAAAAATAAAAGAGAATATGACCATCAACTTACACCGATAGACCATCTCAAATTGCAATTATCTATCGCAACTCCTTTCAAGTTATTATATAAGACGTCTTCACATTGAGAATGGGGATTTAAACCAAAAAATAAAATAAAAAATGACGTACTGACAAGAAATAAAAAAAAAAAAGGGGTTCAGAGTCAAGAGTCTGTTGGTTTGCCCATGACGAAGAGAATGAGTTTTGGTTTACGATGTGAGATCTTGACCTCGTGAGAAGCAATCATCTCCAAAGAGGATTGTCAGGAGGATTCTAGCACGTTTCGTTATTTTATTTTATTAGTATATTCATTTATTTATTTTTTCTCCACTGCCATATTGCATTAGTAAACCACATCGGTGCGAATTCAACATTGGTATAACATAAAGAAAAAGCTGGCGAAATAAAAAGAAGTTTTTACCCAGGGGGGAAAAAGAGAGAGTTGATTCAATGACGATATGTGGTCATCACGGGGACATCAAGAAATTTATATTCATGTATAATATACATATTTTTTTTTTTTTCAATTTATTTTCTCCTCTTTTAATATATATCATTATCATTTAATCGTATTAATTTTTATTAAGCAATCTCTAAGTGTTTGAAGTTTAATATAAAATAAAAATAAATTAATTTTCTTACCTCTTGCACTCAATGCTATAAATGTTTTCGCGTGTCTTCGGACCATAAGCAAATCCCACGCTCGTGAATCCACTGGTAAACGTCTAAGTATATGCAAAAGAAAATCGCCTGGTGTTACCGCAGACAATTCCCATTTAAGCTTTGACACCACCAATTGTTCCCACCTCTGTAATCAAAAATAAACAAGAACAAAAAAATTATTTTTCATAATTACAAATCAAATCCTCCAGCATAACATAATTTTCTTTTCATTACTAAATAACAAACAAATAAACTCAACAAACATACACTTTACTATAATTTAATTTTGAAAGAAATTTAGAATCTTAAAAAAAAAAATACGATTGAGGCATGAGTATAAATAGAATCGTACGACGAATAAATATATAAATGAATACAGGCATTTTAACTACAGACACTCACACTCTCACACACACACGTGTACACCACTGGCATTCAACATACCCTAGTGCCCTCGAGTCTAGATTGTCGGCTCGAGTTAAGATCGAGCGTTTTACTCGAGCGTACGCAGCGTACCGTGCCATCACCGAGTAAAGAGATATAACAGAGAAACGAAAGAGAAAAAAAAAAAAGTGCTTACTATATACACGATGTATATAGACACCGTTGTGCTGAGCGTGACGATGCCGTATTATTCTCTTTCACCATCGCAATATACCTTTTGTTTCATTCACCTAAATTCCACCACACACTCACCTTATATACAATTTATTAAACATACCTTATACATATATACCCAATCATTAATACACACATGAATATATCCAACGCGTAATTCAAATACTTTTTCGCTTACACACAAAATATACATAACGCCACAAAAGCAATCACATATTCATATTGCAAAATTAAATGCCCGTTGATACATTACATATGAATATGTATATATGTACAATTAAAATATAAATTAAACACACAAAATGTCATACAAATAATTGCGTCCCTTTAATGGCAATGATAAAACGTAGATAAAATTTTGTTATTTAATTTTATCGTATCGGCGCGCTATCGTACAAAGGGAGAGATAAAACCAGGGCGTTGAGACTCAACAATATATAAATATAACAATGCAGGTGAGTGTGTGTGTGTGTATGTATATATGATTATACATATGTATACATGGGTATTGGACTCAGGTAAAAGGGCGCGTGGTAAAATGCGAGTAGATCGGTTCGCACGCATGCTATTTTATAATTCAACAACAAGTTTCATATGTACGTATATGTGTTTAGCTATTGGCAAAGTTCCACACACTTTCTTCCATATGAATGTTATATGAATAAATATATATAGACATGTAATATGTACACATAGCAAGCACGTGGTTGGTCCTTTTTGCGACGTCATAAATCCGTTGAAGGCGACTACAGCCAATTTCTTGGCCATCAATTCGAGGTCACCATTATACTATATTGCCTCGTGCAAAGCTGCCCAGGAAGAGAATTTACGTGTGGAATTTACGAGAGAGTTAAAGTATATGTGTATTATATGCTTGTGTATGTGTAAGAGTGGGTAAAAGAAAGAGAATATAATGTGTATTCTTATTCCTGTACACGCGTTGAAACTGAAACACGTCAGACACGTGGGCGACAATGTCTCTCTTCTCTTTGCTTATATATATTTTTTCTTACGTTATTTATTTCATTTATTCTTTATATACCTCACTCATGGTGAACGTTATATAGATCCAAGTTAAGACACATGAATCATCAAAGGTTGTCTTCAGATTAGTAAGTAAATATATATTTTTAATTTCGATGTTTTATATGGATATATATTTTTTACACAATGTATGTATATAAGTATTTCAACTGATGGTTGCTGTTGATTGTATTACTCGAGATCCCTTTTTTAGCTGTAAAGAAACCGCAATTCCAAGAAATTGGTCGTTGGATTTATTTGGGTCCAACAATCGATAAAATGTGAAACGAGACAAACAAAAAAGTGATAAAAAATAAAGGATGATAGGAATGTGAAAAAAAAATAATAATAAAGGATTAACATGGGATTGAATGTGAATACATATATGTATATACAAACGTGGGGAATGAAATGAGGGTTTGGTAGACGAGAACTGGCAAGAAAGAAAATAATGGTTGTAGGAAAAAAGACAGAGGTAGAGCGGCGCCTCTGAGCAAGGTGTTTACCATTTTAGCCAAAAATAAAAATATAAAAAGCGTGTGTGTATGTATACATATACATATTTGGAATGAGAATAAACATATATATAAAATACACCGTGACATTCCACTTGGTGGCGCATTATTTAACGTTGTATAGCAGACCCTCTTGTCCCTCTCTCTTTCACGTATGAGAAGATGACTTGAGGGTGGAAGTAAAAAGTCCAATGATCAGCTTCCTCTTTTCTTTATCGTTTCTTTTTTATTTCTCTTTGATCATTTTACCTTCCTTTTCTGTACATACAAAGAGAAAGGTACCTATATACATCCTGGCGCTTTCCCGTTCCTCTCTCTCTTTCTCTCACACTCGTCTTCAGGTGTGTTTTTTCCCGGAATCACCTTTTGCCTGAACATCTGCTCCATATTTTTCTTCATCACTTTGTTAAACTTCAAATGGCACATAAAAATGGCGCTTATTACGGAATGTAATGTATACAAGCTTATATATACTTATTACAATATTCCAAAAAAATTTTTAACGGGATTTGAACAACTGTTTCATCAAGTACTAACATATATTCTATAAGCTGATAAAGCGCTATTACCAAAATAAATTAGAAAGTTTATTTCGTCCAAAAAAAAAAAATTACAAAAATGGAAACATATTTCTTGTAATGTACGTACACGCAAGGTAATACTCTCATATGTGTGTATCATTCCTAATTTTGTTCATCATATACATAAATATATCTCTTTACATACATAAATATATACAAATACATTATCAATAAAAATTCCTTTTAATTCTTCCATACATTTTTTCAAGTGTGTTTATTCATTTATATTTTTTTTCCATTGATAAAATTGTAATTCAGTATATTTAGATTACGATTACTTCTCAATGTGACTATTAAACTCTACTTGTTGACGTCACATCCGTAGTATTTGGTCAAAGTCAAAAAGCTGGTATGCATATACATATAAACACGTATATGTATGTATGTATATGTTCATAAGTATTATAAGCATTAGATTCTTTGTGGCCTCGTGGTCGGTCGACAGCACTGTCCCCACTCTATATTCTTTCATTATATACATCCATATACATACAAATATATATGTGTGGGTATATAGTATAGTCACACATGAACATTTATACAACACAATCACTGAGGGGCCACCGCCGTTGACGATGGTCTCACGGTCAAACTATTTCTAATGCCACACAGGCGAACGAGTGCCAAGTTCTTTGCAGAGACTCCTTCTTAACATGTAATACAATCCATCTAATTAATTTATTAACTCTATTATTAAATGTTTTTTCTTTTCTTCGAAAAAAAAAATGATGCGTATTATTTCGAACAACATTCTTTCGATTTTTTAATTCTTAATTAAAATTCACGTTTGTCATCATTCCTTTTCTTTTTTTTTCATATTCCATTTCGTAAGAGGAGAACAGGTAGAAGGAAAGAGAAAAACTTTGCGAAATACCAGTTCGCTTAATGTCTTCTTTCTAACAATGTAAACTATGTGAAGCGAGCCTTGAAAGCATAACTGCTAAATTCCATCCGGTTTTAAAAATGCCACGTGTATATACAGATACAATGTGTGCACGTATGTCTATGTATGTATAGCAACATATATTCTAATACAATGGGTAAATTATTCTTTCATATGATAGTCACATATAGAAATAAATTATACATATTCTCTTTCTATTTGGAACATTACTAATAATATATGTGTATAATTGAATACTTTTTATGTGTTTTTATTTTTTTATTTTTTATATGTGCTATGATTAGAAAGTGTACAAATAATTTTTTTTAATTCAGTTATTTATTATCTGTACACATCATAATTTGACGTTAATAGCTATTCAGATTTGAATTTTTTTAAAAATCAACAATACATAATAAATATAAATTAACACTTGATATATTTAATTTTTAATTCATCGCGATAAAAAAAATATATTCTTCAAAGTTCAATATGTATATGCAAATATAATTATTGAGGGAGACTTGTATAAAAAAAAAATTGGTCAATTCCGGTTGCCATATGTTCCTCCAATTGTATTTTTAATGTATAAATAATATACATACGTATATATTTATTGTACAACTCGTATTTCAGCCACAATAAACGCGAGGTGAATGCACCTGTTGCACCTTGAAGGTATATACTTTTCTTAAGAATATTGTCGACAGGTGGTTTGTGTCGAGGCCACGCACATAGTACTACAACTCCAGTTGTATTATATGCACGATGATCAAAGAATATTCCAAGTCTTCTTAATCATGATCTGCAATCTTCAATAACAGATTGATTCATAATTTAAAATAAAAAATAAAATTCCGAAATGAAAAACGCTTCGAGAAATAAATTTACTTCAAATACAATTATAATAATTAAAAAAAAAAAAATTATGAATTCCAATTGCAATCCACAAGTTAATTGGTGCAAAATGTCGACAGACTGTGATCGTGAATTCAACCATGAAAATAAAGTACCTTAATTCCAATTGTAAAATTATCAAAACAAGGGATGGAAAAGCAGGTGAAGCATATATAGACATTCAAGTTAATTTTAAATTGAACTTGTTGACTGGTAAATATATTCCCGGATCACGTGCCTTCTCTCTAATTGCGGGGGCAGGTGGTAAGCAGCGTTTATTTTTTTCAATGCTCATGTTCACCTTCGCATTCATTATATAGTCCTTCAAAATATTTATACACTATTTTATTTCCTCTTGCATCTTCTTCCATACATATTTATTATACACACACACCAGCCATATCCGATCATCATTTTATAAATGCATACGGGCAGTTTTCTCACCTGCCACAATTATATTCTACATCCAAAGGCACTCGTACGATTTTTTTATCCGATCTCACAAGCACTTCATTTTCATTATTATTGTCATTGTCGTACAATATGAAGAAGGAGAAAGAAAAAATTTATGCAGCTGCAAAAATGAATAGATGCTTTTGGGCACGTTCCAACTTGTCTTGGCCCCCACAGTGTCTTCGACTTCTTCTCCTCAAAAAAACGAGAGAATAAGAATTACGTGAATGAGCAATATACAACGTGAAATAAAACGAGAGAGCGAGATGGTTAAAAGGGTGCACACATATTCACGATGCAACAGCACAACGGCAGCTGCTGGCGTTTGAGCACGGGCCCGGTGTACCCTTCTCTCTACAGCGACACCACCTGGCTCTCACCTGCTTCTTCTTCCCTATATTTTTCTCTTATGGCTCCTGCGGATCTGCGCAATGAGACCTCCACCCGGCCGGAATACAGCGATATACAGTTTACAGTAATGGACACTGTTAATATTTTTTTTATTTATTTCCTCTCATTCCTTTGCAAAATACTTTGATTTATTTATTCAGGATATGAGCAAAAAAATATATCTATCATTTCCTTTTATTAGCAGGCTTTGATTGTGTATATATACACACGGTATAGTAAACAGTTTAATGTGTCAAGTTGAAGAGTTAATTATAGAGTGATAAAAAAATATTTCATGTTTTAAAGAACATTGAATATTTAATTTTATTTCAAAGTTGAAAATTCATGTGATGTATAAATGTATATATTTTACTCGCTCAGGAATATTTAGATTATATATGTATGTGAATATGATAAATTTTGTTGGTATCAGAAGTGTGTTATCTATTTATAAGCTTATATGAGCTATTATCGCTTTTGCTTGCCCGAATGAGTCCTTCATTTTTTTTATTCACTGGAGCATTGGAATAAAAAAAAAATTGTGACTTGCTTTTTGGCCTATTTATAAGTGAATTAGTTATTGATATGCAAAGTCAAATAAAAAAATCTGCGAATGGTGGAATATAAAGATAAGAAAGAGAGAGAGAGAGAGAGAATAAAAAAAGTTTTAATTTATTGGATGTCACTGGACTAAAAATGATTGCCATCAAATTCGTTGACTTGAAAATAATGTGACGAAATTAATCAGCAGCTGTTTGGTGTCTCGATTGAAAAAGATGAGGGGAGTGGAAAAAAACTTGATTTTTTTTTCTTGTATAGTTTGATATTCACCATTCAAAGCAAGAGAAAAAAAAATAAGAGAAAAAAAAATAAGAGAATAATTTTTAAACAAATTAATTTAAATACTGTTATTTAAAAACTGGTGAATGAATTCACACGCATACGTGACACAACCGCGTGGATGAGGTCACACACTATATTGCCGGCAACGGGATAAAATTCAGATTACAAAACAATAAATCTAATGATTAAAAAACTGCCTCTCAAAATCGCAGAACACCGCATTAATATATAGCCATTCAGATATCTTTAAGTATTTAATTTATTTTGGGTATTTAAAAAACCACGTTGTCAATTATTACAACAGCAAGAAAAAAAAAAGTATATTTAAATGTCCACGAATATAAATTTATTTTTTTCATCAATGAGTCATTTATTATTGATCCAAATGGAAGTGAAATCATGCGTAATGTATAAAATATAATTGAAAATTATTTTTCTTTACTTCATCATTTGATTTAATATTCTATTTTAAATCATTTTGATATTGTTCTATTATTTCGTCAGTGTAAAAGTGATTCAATCGCTTATGGAAAATTCCTACTGGTGATATTCAACCTTGAAATCAGGTTACCAATTTACCAATGCTCTCAAAATGACATCACAATATGCAAATATATATATTTCAATATATATATACATACATATATAAATGGATGAGTACAAATTGACATCCAAATTCTTTAACGCATTATTTTTATATTATTTAATTATATATTAATGTAATAAATTTTCAATGAATACATACCCAGAGATCGTCTAGTGTGATGGACTTGTCGGTGTAAAACACAAGAATATCAGCAGTTAGTGGTACTGTTTCTCGCAATTTAGATGCCAATAATAAGCACGCAGTGCCTAACAATTGCAGTTGTGATTTTCTTATTGGGCATATGGATAAAAATCTGTCGAGGTAATTCATTGACAGGGGGAATACTTCATCCTGACAACGTTGCTCCTCGCAAACCTAAAAAAAAAATTAAATGCAAAAAAAATTAAGTAAATAAATTAATAAACTATTATTTGTTTAGCATTACAAAAAGCAGATTTTGAATATAAATTACGATGATGAAGTGGATGTAATGACGAAAAAAATATAATTGTATATTGTATAGAAGACAAAAGAAAAAAAAAATTGTGTAGACTTGAGAGAAAGGGGTGAGTAATGAGCGTGACCAATTTCAACCTCGCACCCTTCATGTATAATTATCGTCGACAAAAATATTGCGCGTTAATTAACGCGCCCAACGATATATAGCAACAATATTTCAGATTGGATTTATATCGCATCCGTTTTTTACATAGAAAAAAATTGCAAGTACGATATAAATTACTTTTGATCGAGTTTCTTCGTTAACGCCTCACGAAATCATAAAAAAATAATAATGAATATTTTTATGCATTCATTTATTCGTAAAAAATATTGATAATATCATTCCTCAATTATTTAGATAATTTCCAAGTGACAATTATTTATATTTTAACTGATATTTAATTATTATACTCACTTATAAACAAAATTAACTTACTATCATAAAAGTTATACAAAGTATTAAATATAACTTGTAAGGAATTTCATTAATTTTTATTGCAGGTGATTTGCGAAAGACAAAGAGAAATAAAAAATCATATTCATTTTTTAAAAAACATGATAATCGTGACTTGAATTAACAATACTAATAACCATTGAAAACTTTTAACCGACAAAAATTTTTAAACATTTAAATCGAATAAAAAAAATTCTTTAATTTAAATAGTCTCATCACGTTTTTCATGTTTTACATTCGGCTTTTTTTTCTCTCACTCTCACTCGTTGTCATTTCTATTACACCTCACATTCCAGCTAACGTTCTATCTCCATTTTATTTTAACTTTCAAGGTTATCCTTACAAACATACGTCCGATGACATTGTATATAAGTATGTATACATATCGTTAAAAAGAGAGAAGGGAAAGAGAGAAGACTCACAATTACGCCATGTACCTCGCGGTAAATGTGCGAATATATTTATATACATACGAGAAAAGAATTTTTACTGACTTAAAAAATTTGTGTTCATGTCCATACAACACTTTCACAACTAGAAAAAAAATATCCTCCTTCTCTTTTTCTTCTTCTCATCTCATTCGTCCTCTCACCCCCAAATAAAATACTTGTTTGACAACTTTTTAAATACACCACTCGATTTCATTCAAGTTTTACGCAGCATATATATGTATTTATATGCATATATATACAGATCAAACATATTTTCAGATTTAAATACGAAATTAAAATTTTGAAAAAAAGAAATGAATGAAACAAATGCAAGCGCGACAATGAATGAGTCTTCCGGTATTCATAGTTGAAGGAAATGCAAAAGATCTTTTTATAGTACATGTGTGAATATGTATCTATGTATAATATATATATATATTTTTTTTATTATTCTCTCGCTTAACCGTCACCAGTTGGTCCGGAAACGACACGAGACTCATTACCATAGTCGACCAAGAAGGAAGTCTGGCTTTGAAAGATTGTGTGCTCTGTGAGCAATACGCAAAGGCTTGTATATGACACAGAGAGGACACATCATTAATATAGTAAATAAATGACATTAGTAAAAATAGCCCGAGATAAATATTTGTTATTAATATTTAATTTATGTCAAGATATGATTCCAAGTATAATATGGAATTATCCATTCAGTCGACTTGCATTTATTTATTAATAATATTTATCTGAGCCCGCATGAAAATTCTCTACAAGATAAAAATAAATTACCGTAAATTTGTAATTCCCAAAAATCAGGTAAGAAAAACTTTTATTCGTTTATTATCCTCATTGCAATAATAGAAATAAATGAAAAATTTTATGCTTCTGTTCGGGGATTTATCTAGATTATGTGATTAGTTTTAAGTGAAGTCATTAAAGTTTGGGGGAAAACAAATGATTTATTATTTGAATGGTAAATTCATGCCAATAATAATTTTTCCGAGAATAATTTGCCTTAATGTATGACCATTGAAATAAGGGACAAAACAACCGTAATAAAACATTTTGCTCGTCCTGAAATTTATGGATTTAATAGAATTGTAAAGCGACATCAACGAATATAAATAGTATATGTGTTTAAATAAATCTTTATCATTTAAACGTTAATCCTGTAATATTACAGCAATAAAAATAATTAAAATGATTGTGAATTAAAAATATAAATGCTGCCGCCGGTACACGTGGAGCGGAAATGAACGAGACTCACCTCCAACATCCACTCAGCAACGATCTTGCGCATGAGCGGTGAAATGTCTCGTTGAACGCACTCAAAGTATGAGCTGCTTGGTGCGTAACGTTCCTCTGTCTTCAATAAATTTTGTAGAACACGTTCATCATCAAGTAGAGCTGGATCTGCATATGCTCTATTTTCATTTTCAGTTGTTTCGCAGCACAAAAGATCCATCGTTGAGATCAATTTATTTACTGGGCTTTTATATTTGTTTCAATTATTGACAGGTAAAAAAAAATTAATAATAGTGATAACACAATGGCAAAATAAAAATGTAAATCCAAATTATCAATTTGATAATTTAATATTCTTTCACGTGGCTTCAATGTCTTCACACACACAATAAAAAAAAAATAGAATCACACGAATTGTTGGGTAATAAAACCCAGAGTTCACTGACAAGAATGGACTTTAATATACGTTTAAACGGCTCAATCTCAACACGCACTAAACATAATCACGAAACAATATATATGTGTATATACTTCACTGTTATTTTCGAAATGGTATTTGATAATAATCGTATTTATATCATTAAATAGTTATGTTGATACGATAGGAATTTTTTCGTGATTATCACGTTACACAAACACTCATTTTTCCTTTATTTATTTGATTTTTTTCATTCATATATCGTTTTGGTTTCTTATAAAATATTTTTCTTTGTCCGTTTTCTTTGTTACCATTAAATTATCTTCATTAAATCCTCAAAAGAAAAAAAAAACTTTAAGTCTCCTTCGTTATTTTCTTCTCTGTATACCCGAAAATCACTATACAAAAAAAATATATATATATATTATGTGTATAACGTTACTGAATGTATTTTTCTTGAATCTTTTTTTAATAAATAAGCGTAATTTAGAAATCCTTTGGAAGATACAAAAACTATTACTGAATTTTTTGTTCCTTTTCTTTTTTTCTATACTTCGATGCGATTGTTGATTAAATTATTTCTTTCCATTTATTATCGTTCGTTGCTTCGATTTCTTTAAAACTCGTATTTTTATTTATAAAAAATATATTATAACATTTATAATAATTTCAATAACGATTAGTTCGCGTTAATGAAACTTTTCTTTATTGTCCGAAGTGTTTCGCGAATAACTCTTACTCGTACACTTCCACACGACCAGACACTGGCAGCTTACCAGGTCAGAATGCGCACAACACTTGGTAGATCAGTCGGTTCAGCCCTGACTCGACGAACATTTGGTATAGTATACACTATACAGCCATACAGAAGAAAGCAGGAGAGAGATAGATGGACTGCTGTTTCTTTTACCCCCACCGATTCGGCGCCAGCTTACTGCCACGTGATGCTTGTCGCCAGTGTACCCAACGTCCCAAACTCCCAACTCACAATATGTATTCCAAGCGAATCCCCACCAGATCCACCTTCGTAGCATGAGGAGAAAGGGAACTGGCGAGGAAAGTAGAAGGGATCAGCAGAAGCAAAAGAGACATGAACGTGGGGGGGCGCTTGCTGCTGCCACGCCGGGAACTAGTGTGTCTGCAAGTCTCTGCAGCATTCAACAAATATAGATATATATTTATAGTCGGATGGCGTGGCGATTTTTGTTGGTGTAAGTCAGCCTTATAGCCTTGCAACCTGTTTCTCCATGCATTCCTTGATGTTGAGAGGGGAAAAGAAGATGAAAAAAAAAATGGAAGTGGGAGATAATTCATTATGACAATGCCGATTTGTTATATGTAATAAATATTATTGTCTGGATTTATATATGTATTAGAAATGAGATTTATTAAATAGAAATTTATTTCATATGTTTACTTTATTTTGTATTTTAAACTTCGTGGAAATTCGAGTGTACAAATAGGATCATTGATATAATTGGTATTAGAATTGTTGTGACTTGTTTTTGTTGATAACTCTAAATGAAGAAAGCATATGTTGACGTTTCTTTTTTAATTCGTTTTGAGGAGAATTCTCAAACTATTATTATTTACATCAGATGACGATGAGATATGTAATTTGTCAATTATATTAATTTGTAATGTAAATGTTATTATTGAATGTATTAAAAAAAATTATTAAGTAGAGTAAGATTTGGATTTCATGAATTGTTTACTCAATTCGGAATTTTAAACTTCGTGGAAATTCAAGTAAGCAAAAAGATGGCTATTACTGAGAATTGTTTTAACCAGATATTTTTATTACTTCTGAATGAATTAAATATACCTATATGCGTTTCTTATTTTTTTTTTCTAAATGTTTTTACATCTTTTTAGAAAAAGAAATTTCTGACTAACTGTAATTGATTTGCAGATATATAACCATGGGAAACAAACTTGAGAAATGATCAGAATTATGTATATAATTCTATAATACTGATGTCTCTAAACAAAAGCAAAATAATACTATTCGCCTTCTATATAACATATATATATCCAACTGACTAAGCAATAATATATACATATATTGCAAAGGCTTTCGTAGAATGCATTTGTAATGCTCGATACATCCCAAAGCTTTTCTTTTTCTTTTATATTTTTCTTCAGAAAAGGCCACGAAATTCCGATGGGTTTCTTCGCATGATCTTTGTCAATATATACTTTCAATAGCCCCTCGATCTTTTTTAACAATTGAATGGCCTGCAAACTTCGCCATGCTTAAAAAATATACATACATACATACATACATACATATAATAAAAAATAGATCCACACATATATATTTTTACATTATATTTCCCTCAATGGCAACGGTTATAACATAAAAAAGATGAAGGGAAGATATAACAGCAATGCTTCGCTAATTTTATTAATAATATCGTTCACCTCGTTACCTGTAATTTTTATTATAAAAACTTTTATACATATTTACGATCTAAAAAACTTATATGACGTATAACTTGTAAAGATGACATTGACTGAAGAAGTCAAGACATTTCCGTCCAATTTTATCCAACAAGGGAAATTTATTTTAATTCGTTTTTTCTTCAATTCTAACCAAACAAGAGAAGTGCGGGAATGCACAATGTGTGTCGACAACTCACGTGCGTCCCTTGTGTTACTACTACGCGACAGGTATATAGTATATAGTCATAATTTAATATATGTATATGTATATATAAATTACTACTATACATACTACAGGTTTTACAACAGTAACCACACGATTCGCGGGATACAAACCCTCCACCGGATGTGTGCGGACAACAGAATTAACTCTCTCCTTGAACGACGTCGCGTGCGATTCGTGTCCCCGATTCTCTTACCTCTAATTATTAATATACCCTTAATAACATCTTTTCTTTATATTAATATATGGTACATAAACACTGCAGATATTCCTGTGAGTCTTACTGTAAATAATGACAATGAAGAAATACGTCAATACAAGCTGTTTTGTATACAGTGACGTATAAAAGACTTGACGTGCGTGAATATATGCGAGAGATTGTCACGTGTATTGAGTGCATGGATTGATATATATTTTAAATGTCGAAAATGCAGATCATCAGTTGGTATACCAACTTTATATTACTATACAGATATATATTTATATGCATGTACGAAGGTCGGGATCACGAGTTGTAAATAAAATTTCATGTTATTTAAATACCAAAATGCAACTGGAGCAAATTTACGCACTCTCGTATTTAACATCACTAGACCGTGAATCGTCGTTCTGGATGGTGCTTACCCACTATATACGTTTTTTTGGACACGCTTGGGTAGTATTATTGTTGGTTCGTTCAAGGAAGTTGCTTTCGTTATGCCACCTGAATAATCTTATACTGTGTGATGAAATGTAATATAAAATCCTCTTGATAAATGTTAGACATTTATGTATAGAAAATTTTTATTAAAATTCCTTATTTTTTCTTATACTTTGGTGGTACTTTTTATTTTTATTTATTCATTCATTTCCTCTTTTTTCAATTAACGTAATAATTTCATGGGTGTTTATAGATTATAATGTTTTTATATTTTTTTTTTTTTTTGCTTTTGGTTTGTATTATTATAATGAAAGTCGTGTGGACACAATTTTTATGAAGTACACCCTATATAAATTGCCTGTCGACTCCTTGATGTGGAACATCACGACTTGAAAATTGCCTTGGAAATTGTTCATCATCAATTGTGCAACTCTCACATCGAGAACATCAGTCGTGATTTAAAACGAAATTGGAATAAAAATAAATCTCATGGATAAAATAAATTATCATTAATATATTAATTGCAGCTGCTTACTTGATGATTATTTCATCTCTGAAAATTAGATTATAATTAAATCAGAATTTTGTGTAAATAAGTATACACATATATGTATTATACGTACATATGTACGATGAAAAATTGTTTGACTTGGTGTATATATTTAATTTATAGATTTTTGGGTGTATATAATTAATGTACAACGAATTTTTTAAGATAAAAACTCGATCGTGTAGAGTCGAGAAAAAAATGAAACAGATACTTCTAGTGTTATGACGTCACTATCAGTGAACCTAACCTCTGACCGCGTAGACAACTCGTGTTTCCGTTTCATTTTCGAGAACTCAACTTAGGCGATGCAATATAAAGCAAATACATATTCTTCAACGATTTGGTTTCACTATTTTTTTTTCTTTTATTTTCGTTTGATCATTGACGCCTCTTTTATGAACTAATAATATCTCTCTAGGGCAAAGTATCGTCACAATTTATTGTAAGTTAAAATTTTTTAGTTATTCACCATTTACGTTATCTTTATTTGTTTATCAATCGCTCAATTTCATCCTTGAAAACTAAATTCCACACATTTGAATATGAAAGCACGAAAAAACTATTTAAAAAATTGAACATTTTTTAGTACAAATTAAAATAATGTATATAAACCATTATTAATAAATAATTTCATTTTTAATTAAATTAAAAAAATTATATATATATGTATATATAAATAGTAGTACTTTATAACAAATTTTTGCACGTATAAAATATTTATTTATAATTCTGTTTTTCTCCGTTTAAAATTTTTTATTAATATATTGTTTATCACTGTGATATGAAAATATTTTTAGTGTATTCGGAATTATTTATGGTTCAAACAATTATATCTTACAAACCACAGTCTGCATGCATATGCAATTGTCAAAATATTTTTCTTAAAACAATACATGTCATCATACAGTAATCATTGAATGGTTAAAATATCCAAAAATGGTGCGTAAAAGAAATTTGAAAAATTATTTGCATCCTTTAAAATATTATTTATTTCTTTCAAGTAATACCAAGAAGGAAAGCAAACGACCAATACTTCATTTTATTATCCAGTTACATGCCTTGTTTTATATTGTACAGATGGGCATACTTGAAACAAAAAAAAATATAAATAAATATAAAAACAAAACAAAAATTATTTTCATGGTTGGAAATAATCGATCATCATGTTTGACCTGAATTATTCAAAAGCCTGCAAGACTTTCGAAACTTCACCTATATATAATACTACTATATATATACACTTCACATAATATATTGCATTGCAATAAAATTTTTCTGTGCAGATAATAATTTTTTGCGAATTTATTTCGACTTTTTTCATTTCGCCATATAAATACAAGTATAACAAAAATTTCCTGCACTATCACTTAAATTTTTACTCTCTTTTAATAATGTGAACCTTGCCGAATTCACCATTAATATTTTATCCTCCATCCAAACATGAAATAATAGAAGGATAAATTATTATACTCAACACACAAGCATAAGTGCTATGAATTACATGCAGAGTTAATATATTTAATATCGTTCACAATGAAACATCACACTTGAAATTTAATGCTACTATATATTCAGTATATTTAAACACATGTGTTAAGAATTGAATGCATTATATTTACAAAAAAAAAAAAAAAGTCTCATTTAAAACCCAGTTGAAAAAATTTAAATATCCAGATAAAATAATCATTGTCATAACTAGAACACTTCATTGTTATTATATTTAATATTATACATCACCCAATTTAATAACAAAGATAATTTTTTTAACTGTATTTAACTAAACGATTGTGACATTAGTTATTGACTTCCATTTCCAGGTGGCCATCATTACAAGGGACGTTAAACGAATGGAGAGAAAGTAAAGTGAAGTACTACAACCAGAAGCGCGGCCAAATAACTCAGGTTATTTCAAATTTGATGTGCAAAAAACCAGAGAGAAGAACGGTATTGGTATATAATTGTGCTTGTGGTAATATAATTTTAAAACCCACCCAAAGGGGATTTCATGAGGCGTTGTTAATAGGGTGTTGTTACAACCACCTCTACCGAATATATACATATATACTCGCACATATATATATACTGTTTAAAAGGAATTACACTTGTTTTCCCATCAGGCGTACCAGTTCAAACCCAACCAAGCATATTTGCTATAATAAAATTCACTCTTCTTAAGTTTCTCTGTCCTGTCATTCAGGCAACTTGAATTTAACCTTGTGACTCTCAGATCTGCCCACAGAAATTTCATTTCTTTTATTTATTTAATTAATGCAATATATTAAATATACGTGCGTGAATATACATTAGTTGATATTTATAGTAAAATGAATTTTTTTATTAAAAACAAATAATTTGTAGAAAGAAAAAAAAATAAATGAATGGATGAATGAAATTTTAGATGCGTGATAATATTGATAATTAATTTAGATATATATAATTTAATGAAAAATTTTATTTGTTTAATCATTATACAGATGATTTTCTACTGAAAGAGATCGTGCTTTATTTACCGAATGAGAATTCATTGGCTGATGGACCCCCTGATGAAATGTAGCAATAAGAAAGCAGAGGGGGAATGAACATGCGTGTCACATATATACATACAACGTGCGAAACTCGGTGAAGAGAAACGGCGTATATGAAATGGAAGAAAAGAGGTTGGGGACAGTGTGCAAAAACGTTTGCAAACGGGCTCTTTCCGCGGAGGGCGAGTCGCTTTATTTGGTCATGAGAGGACGCAAACGCGGGTCTTTAGGTTTCAAGGGTGGGAAACTGTCTCTTGTGTTGTGTGATGGTGAACGCCCTGATGTGCAAGGTATTTTTCCACAATATAAAAATGCACATATGAGTATACACAAAATGTATTATTGTGTGAATTGGCTATAATTTTCAAATGATAATTATCATAATACTCAGTGGAATTTTATTTGTTTCTTTTGTTGAACATGATCTTTGATATTTTT
>JAQQBR010000001.1:9682608-9757991 GCA_030347285.1 Microctonus hyperodae
AAAAAAAACATATTGAATTATAATTTTAAATCAAATTATATCTAATTAATTTCGATGATTTTCATTGTGAATATCATTTTTATTTTTTAATAACAATAGGGGTTATATAAAATTGTGACTATAATATATACAATCCCACGCGATAATTGGGTGAGACGATAAATTTTCAAACACGCCGCAATGACCTCCCCCGTTGCACATATATATAAATATACGCACATTATATATTACTCTGTATATGTATATACTTCTTATACATATCATGTATATAACATTGTGAGATTTCTGATGTTATTTCCTGTCATACAGAGACAATTGCAATCGCTCTATACTATATCATACACGCAAAAATATTTATATTGACACACTGACGGTTTTTTTTTTATCTACATGTACACGCATACAATGCACAGAATGCGCCACAAAGATATATAGATACCCTTACGTGTTGAAAAGCTTTACAACCTATACATATTATATACACAAACTCCCACGGTTAAAAAAATAAAGAGAATAATAAAAATCCACCGAATATAAGAACAAGGCGGAGGGATTGATCGATCGATAAAGATTTTTTCCGATTGCCGCTTTGGATCAACGGTTGAGAAACGGGCGCGGCTAAAAATTTAACTTTATAGACCCCGCGTATAACGAATAAGATGAAGAAGAAGAGATGAAAAGTGGAAGAAAAAAATAAACCAATCGATATGTATATTTTTTTTTATTTCCACCATCTTTATTCTCCTTGTATAATCCCCAATCTCTGCGCTCTTTTTTCTTATTTCAAGACCATTTGGTTGCCATCAGCTCTCTTCCCCAATGAAGGACCTCCCTGGACTTGCGACAGTGTTGTCCTGTTCGCGCCCATCCTCCACATTTATATAGGTGTATAATATTATTATACCTATACTTGTTGAAACTCGCAGTACACGAATGTATGTACACACTTATATTTTTCTTTCCTCTCTTGGCGAACTCTCACGTTTGTAAGTGCCACCGCAAGAAGAGTATAAAAGCAAATGTTATAGAGAGATTGAAGAAGCTGCATGCAGAAAACAAGATGAATATGAGAGAGAAACGATTGAGAGTTGTATATATTCGAAGAACATTATGCATCCTTCCTCTTTTATATTCTCGCTCACAATTTCGCTCCTTTATTCAACACCGCGCAAATTTTTTCTTTCTCCTTCTCACCTTACCGTCATCATATCTGTTTGCTTCACTTTTCAATCCCTCTCTCCATTCCATTTCGTTCCGTGCACCAGTGAGTCTCCCGTGGTAACAGCGCCACATTTACTGTATAGCCACAGGACCAAATGCAACCCTCGTGTGTGCGAGCTCTTTCGTCCAGTCTCGCAAAACCACATTCCACTGTTGGCTGGCTATGCAACACGTTGTGTATAGATGTGAGAGCGCCCAATACAATCGTCGATTTCTGATTCAGACGCAAGAGAAGACTCCGAGTGCACGAGGAAGAGATAAAAAAAAAGGAATAAAAAATACTACATATGTGCATACGTAAATAAAAATTAAAATAAAAAATTGTTTGATAGATTTCATGTCATTAAAGAGACTTTGAATATATATTTTATCTTTATTGTGATATATGTATGTATTTTTCTTTAGAGCTTTTCGATTTATCTGTTTTTATTATTTATATATAAAATTACTTTTGATGTTGTTTCATCCATTGAGAATTAATTTCATTGCATGTCACTCAATTAAGGTATACATTGTTGCTAAATATCAAAGAGTCATTCCGACGTCAAATTATTATTTTCATTTATATAAATGACACTCTTGCGTAAATCACACAATTAAGTTATACATGTATTAATATAAATAAATATATGTGTGATGTGAATAGTGTACATTTGCAATTTTCACGTCAATGATTTCCTTTTTTCTTTTGTATGAATAATTTATTTGTTCTTTTTTATTTAAATACACTTCTGAGTATGACTAGTGAATAGGTTGCACTGTTAGATACGGTCCATGACGTTTATTCTCACGCTGATAATAATCAGCGAGTGAGTGAGGGACCGCCAGGGACGCGAAACAAAGCGCCAAAGTTTGCACCTTATTCGTTCTTTCTCTCCCTCGCACTTTCTGCCTTTTTGTCTTCTTTATTTTATTTTACTTTGTAATCTTCCGATCCTGTTTTTTTTTTATTTTGGCACACTCTTGTGTATGCGAGGACGAACTTTCCAGCGACGCGACGGTGTCACGATATAACAGGCAATCATTGTCTGTAGCGTCTTTTAAATATATACAGATATACTCATATGCAATTGCAGAATTTTTATTCCTTTTGTTTCCCATTAATGGAACTGATGCTCAGGCAATTAACGAAAGTTGCAGAACTCTCTGTCTCGTAATTCTTTGCAGATGAATATATATATACATGTATACAAATATTCAAGTATAATAAATGTATTGAAAAAAAAAAAAAAATTAAATAAATAAATAAATGAAATAAAACAACAGAACAAGACAAATAATTTTGTACAATTCTTTGTAATTTCCATCTCAATTATTTATTTATTTATTTATTTTTTTTTTTAATTAAAAAGGAAATATCATGTTTCGACTTGTATGAATTTTGGAATTTAATTGCTAACATTGAGATTAAAAACGACCATGATCGTTTCTCATTGGTCAACGACGAGGGGACAAGAGGGAATTAGAGAGTCTGAGAGAAGAGCACTTGAGCTGTTTGGCGCGGCGGTTCTTTTAAAGAACACACCGGCGACGAGAGAAGGCCCCTGGGTCACGAAATCAGTTCGCGGTGTGTTCGAGCGTGCGCACAGGCACCACCGAATAAATTAAATCCCTACTACCAAGAACCCACTAACGACCCGAGGCTTTCGGTCTCGTTTCTCAACCTTACGCATTCCTATATGTATTATACATATATCAATACATGTATACACGTACATATATAATGTATATCATATGGATAACATGTCATGAGTTTTGTCCTTGCGCGAATGGTCATCAAATAAAATAATCAAATTGATTATTATTCCATTATTTTATATTTCATTTGCAATATAATATTTTAGATTTAATATCAGAATTAAATGCTCAAATATTTATTTCTCTAATTAATTTATCAATTTATCTATGATTAATCTATCTATATATTAATTATTTTTGTAAAATACAAAAGTCCCAAAGTGATTATTTATTTATTTAGTAATAATATTAAATATTTAAAACGTCAACTGACAGTATAGAAATATTATATATACCAATGAACAAGCTTGTGATTACAAATTTCAATTAATTTTCCGAATTTGTTATACAATCATAAATCCCCCCATTATATACATATATAAACAACAATATAAACTCTTAATAAAATACATAAAAATAATTTTTACACTTATTTATATACATCGCATTGTTATATGAAAATAAACATTCCCAATAAAAGCAAACTAAAAAACAAATCAATGAATAAAATTCAAACAAAAACCACGCATTTAATTATTTAAAAATTAAACACATATTAATATATCTATTAAATTTATATTCACAATATATATTTTCCATATGTATGTATCCCATTTTTGAATATATAAATTGCAAATTGATTTAATTTGATTGTGGTTTGGTTGCAATTAAAAAAGACATCGATTTTAACGGTTGAGCACGCCTGGATGTGCGACTTGGCAGTGAATCACCTTGCGAAGGTGGGCCCGCGACGGGTCCAGGGTTACGTTGCAATGTAAGCACACCTCTATCTGTATAATATATACCAATGGAAGTTCAGTTTAATGTATATACAATACAAGCATCAGACATAATGTTGCGTGGCGCAACACATAGACATATATGTACGTAAGTATAATATATATACATAAACGCAGACAAACTGTATTATATACATACGCGAACAAGTCCGCATACCTTTGCGGCCGCTTCGCTTCTTGTCTCACCCGAAACGACTCGCCCCGCCCTGCGTGCCCAGACGATGCCAGACCTTTAATCCGATCTCCCGTATAAATCCCCCTCTTCATTTTATATATACTTATATGTATGTATATACGCGTCCAAATGCGTGCGGGCCCTTTAACCAAACCATTATATTCCGATCTAGCAATGCATCACTTTTGCTGTCATTTAATTATCCATCATATTAGAATTAAATGCCCACATAATTATTTATTTAATTAATTAATCAATTTAATCGTGATGAGTACGTTGTATTAATTTAATAAATGTTGTGTTATATTGCCTTAATTTTCTAAATATTCGGATTAATTAAGAAGAAATTTATTAATTTAATAATAACAATTGTGTATATTATTTGGAAATATTTTCGTGGAAAAATTATCGATATTATTTTAGTTTATTTTTTATTTTCTTTATTTGTGTATTAGTTATTCAATGAGATGGTTGATTTGTTTAGGTTATGTGAAGTTAGTTCGTGATGTGGCTTAAGTGGAGTTAGATTTTGGGCTCTTTCTATCTCGTGTATCCTGGGACCCACACACCGTGCCAAAGGATTCTTTTCTCTTCGGTTTTATCTCATTCTTTTCTCCTTTCTCTCACTCTCTTTTACTCTTCTCAGGCGGCATAACATCCTTTAATATCTCTCGCCGTCCGACTCGCCTCTTCTTCCTTCTCTTCACCCTCTCGCCCCCCGATAGCATCTTGATGGAATGCCTGGAGGATAGGTACCTGCCGCATTGTCGGCTCAAACACCCCACTCGTTTTTCGTTCGCAATTCCCTTCCTTGGGATCTATATGTATGTATTCAACCCTTTCATTCAATTCATTCTTATGACATTCTTTCATTTTATATACTGTTTCAGTTTATCATATAATTCTTTATTAAGGCGCATTGTTTTAGATTAATGACAATTATTCTATGGATAGTGTGGATAATATTTAGATAATTTAATGATGAGAGAATGAATTTATTTTTGTATTTCAAAGTATATTTGATAAAATATTTTGGAGGAATAAATTTATGAATTGGGATGACTGAGGCTCAATTTTTTGTATTTATATTAGTGTTTAATATTTAATGATTATTTGTAATAAATACTTTCAGAATATCCGCGCGATTATTTGTATTGCACTATAAATAAAAAAATTTGATATTTTAATTTTTTGGAATCAGCAGATTAAATAGAATGAATTAATTTACTTTTACGAAATTTTTTCTTTCAAATGTTTATGCAATTAAATTTTTTTATTACAAACATTCAATTCTTTTTTTCAAAATACAACAATTTTTTTCCAGAACATCAAATATTAATATTTATAAATTATAAAATAAAGTCTGTATAAATATATTATCTTTATTTTATTTCAATATATTACACTATCAACATTTAATATAATTTTATTCATCGCCTCAATCTTGTCTTAAATATTTTTCAAGATTGAAGTCATTATAATGAAGTACAGGAAGTGCTAAGTAATTTTTTTTAATACTTCCTTTATTAGTATATATTATATAGGAAATTATACAAGTCAAATGAATTTTTACTTTATTCTTCAATTTAAAAATCCCAATATATCATTTGCTATTTAGTCACGTACTTACTTAGGCAATAATTCATTAGACAATTTTAATTAAATTCAAAACAAGCTCCTTGGTAGAAAAAATAGAGATAAATAATAAAAAGACATTGAAATTAAATAATAATATGACGAGTAATTGAAAGTGTAATCGTTTAAATTCACGTAAGGAATAAAAATTGTGTCCGTCAATGATGAGGTTTCGAATTCAACTCCAGTATCATATGAATCCAAATATGTGGGTAAGTCCCACAGTACGACGACGAGCTGTTGAACAAAAAAAAAAACACAGTGGGAGATATGATAGAAAATGAGATAGGTTGGTCAGCGGTTATGTGTTAGTATATAATGATATTGGTGGGGAGAACGAACCATCAGACATTTCCAAGAAGAAAAATTAGAAACGAAGCCACAGAATGTTGAAAAAAAAATATGACGACACGTATACAAAACAGAAATATACGTATATAGTATTAAAACCTTTCGATTTTCTTTGGGATATTTTGTCGTAGATGCAGCGAACACCCTCAAGAGATTTTCGTCCAGTGTGTTGAGTATTTAATAGGGTTGCTTGTGGAATTTCAACGACCCTATATACGATGTATATGCTCATATGTATGTATGTATACCTTCATCCCTGGGAATCTTGGGTGTGTCCATTCTGGAAAACGACGAGATTTATTGTGGCTTTAGAGAGGAAAAAAGGAGAATACGAAAATAAAAAACGATACAAATATAAAAATATATTATGGTATTTTTTTTCTGAAGAATCGAGAATGATATTGTTAAATGATATTTGAAAAACACGTTTTAATTTAATATATAATTCTTTCTCATGTAATTTTTTAGTTTATACATTGACTAATGATCCTGACCTGGACAACCGTGGGTGGATTTTGAGAGGAAGAAAAATTCTTTACTCACGATGATAACTCAATTTTCTAATAACAACACAATCATTTATTTCCAATTAATAATTATGTAAATATTTAAAAAAAAAAAACATCAATCAAGTAAACTTGCGTTAGTATATTTGTCATCACATTTCATAGGGTGACAGAATATCAAATCCCACCACATTCACTTTGCCGAAATATAAATAACGTTAAAATATATAATGTCTTTAAAATTTTTCAAGTTATTCAACTAAATTAAACATCAAGTTCAAACTCTCGATTTTTATTTATTTATTTTTTTTTTTTTCATCTCATTATGATGGTTATTACATCATAACTATAACTAAGCTTAATTTCAAACCAAATCAATAATTTTCATTTGATTAATAAATTGATAAAAAATACAATTCAACTATAAAATTAATTACAATTTATATTCCAAATAATTTCTCTCACACACTTTATCATAAAAGCGAATAATTATTTATTCATTCATCTATCAATAAATAATATTACCTAACAGTCAATCAAAATTCCTCTCTCAAACAAACCGTCATGATGATATAGAAATTCTCAACGTGGATATAAAATAAAACCCCCTACCACTCTTGATTATAGTGCAAACGTCGGTTGAGAGGAATCAGGAGAAAAGGCGTCGGCTATATTGTGAACGTCGAAAAATTTTCTCTTATATATTTTCGTCTCCCTCTAACAGGTCCTCCCTTCAACTGCGCGCAGGTCCCCATATACATTTGCACTCAGATAGAATGAGATGAAACAAGAAGAGAAGGGAGAAAGTGAATCCGTTGGTCCGACCAGTGGAGGTTGTAAATCCCAAAGCATGATTAGAGGTCGGCTTCGAGAGACTGTGCCTTGTTACGCCGATATGGTATTCTATTGTTGAGACAGACAGAGGGGGAGAATAAATATAAAAAATAAATGAATGAAAAAATAAAAAACAAAAATAAATAAATGAATAAAAATGAAAAACAAAGAGAATAATAAAAAATAATAAGAATCCATATACGTTTTTATAATTGTAATTTTAGCGTTGAGTATTTGTGATATAATATTTTATTAATATAGCTTCTTAATGAATATTATTTTTTTTCCTTTTCAAATATTAATGTGTAATTGTATTAATCAATTTATAATCAGTGCAATTGTACAGTAAACTGATGTCGATATACATATGGCGACACGTGTGAAGGGAGTAAAATGGAATTCGCACCGTCGTGCGCATTCTCCGACAATATGCGCCATTAAAGTCGGCGTCGTGTTACCAAACCTCTATCAAACTCACATGCATGCATCCAATATATAAACATATATTTATTTGCATATACGCGCATGCATTTAATTTTTTTTTCTATAATCGTTTGTGTAAACTCAGCCATTTAAATTGGCGTAATCGAATTCCTGACAACTCCATTCAAGGTCAAGAAGCGTTGTAATAATTTTGTTTTATTAATATTTCCTCTTTTAGTTTTTTCTTTTTTTTTTTTTTTTTGGTTTAATGAGTTCCTTGCGGATGCATGAAAGCGTATAAAGAACACATGCAAGACGTTTAGAGTTCTTAATACATATATGCATAAAATATGTTTAGTTGAGATCGTGTGACCCTTTGAAATATGAAAAAAAAAACATTGAGAATAAATAAAAAAATGTTTTATTAGAATACGCGTGACATTTATATGGAAATATTATTCCTTGAAATGTTAATGTTTAACTCTTTCTACACAATTTATACATAAAGAATATATATATATATATATATTTATATATATATATAATGAAGGGACAGATGAAAGAAAAAAGAATAAAGAAAAAATATTCCATTGAATAAAATATTCATTTCACTCAATGAAAAAATAAATAAATGAAAGATAATTTTTTTTAAAAATTTTTAATGCTATGATTTTAAACTTAGTGTCATTATTAATAACATATCTGCATGTATATTTTTCTCGATTTATAAATTTCAAGGTTGTGGTGTTGATTGTGAAATGTGTATGGACATGAAAGTGACGTTGATTAAATGAGAATAATTCTACCATTGTAAATATAAGTATTGTACAGTGGCGTAAACACTCATCATCACAAGGCGAGAGTTTGATTAATTACATTAAATCTACGCATTATATACATATATAACCTTATACAAAATAATCATCAATTTGCTCCGTTGGAATCTATGCAGAATTTTTGTTAAATATAAATCATTAGTAAATAAAATAAATATACATACATAAATTATTTGTCACGTTTAATGAGTAATTTATTTATTCGCAAGTAGTAATATTTTTCAACTCATATTATTGTATTAATTTATACACATAATATATAAGCTGACGCGTTCAATTATTATTTCTTCGAGTGCATTTGATGAAAGGGTTGATTAATTAATAAATAATTCATATATTAATAAAATAAAAACTGTGGGAATTTTTATACATATGTGTAATTGAGAATTATGACAATAATTGCATATCACTCAAGCAGCTGTCGCGAGAATTTATTAAGTTTTTTTATTTATTTACTGCTGTGTCTCTTTATATTCTTACACTCTACATGCACGTTTGTAATTATACTACAGAGGATGTGCATACAGGGATGCGTAATCAGTTTTGTGTTAGCATGTACGTCACTCATATGTATATTTTATAATCCCATCCACCCTCGCATTCGTTCACATATATTTGAATTTGTGAACATCATTAACTATGTCCATGACTGTTATTAGATACATGTGTACATGTAGGAGGTTGGTCAATGAAAGTCTTGTTACTCTTATTCAAATATTTTCCTCATTTATATATTTATAAATGCATAAATATTATGGATAATAAAATTATCTTGTTTTATAAATTTCCATAATTTATAGATAAGTATAAATATACTATTTTCAAATCAATTTGGTTATTTTTATTTCCTATCGATTCAATAGAAAGGAAAATATATTTGTTCATTTGTTTAATTATCGATTTTAATTATTATTATGAATATTAAAAATTTTTAAACTATGAATTTTTTTAAATATACATATAGTCAGGTTTATGTTTAATATTGATCTGTCTGTCATTGAATATTTACATGCATTTAAAAAAAAAAATTAATGATTAGAATAAATATAAAAGATTAATTTTAATTTTGATACGGATAAAATTTTTATTATATTAAATATATTATTAAATGAAATTAAAAATGATTTCTATATTTGATTCTATACTATTTATAAATAGGAAATAAAAGACAATAAAATAATAATACTTTAGCAATTAAAAATATCTACATAAAATTAAGTCTTCAATTTTATTTCAACACGAAAAATTCTAAAATTCTAAATAACTTCCACATTATTCGCATTTCGAAAAACTATAATCTACATCCTTCAATATAAAAATACAATACATATACATATATAATACACTAAAAAACTATCAACAAAAATATTAACCTATTTGAAATTTTCATAATTTTATTACACTTGGAATAATTTATTAAAATATTTTTCATATTCGTTGCACCTCAAAATCGTTGGAAGTATCAAGCATTTATACTACACATATGACGTCTGATGAAGGAAAATTATCCAGGTGTATAGAAATTCCCTTTCTACTTCAATAGAAAAAATTTTTTGCTCTATTACAGGCCTCAAAGATTATCCAGAGCAAACTCGGGAGCCACAAGGCGAATTTCATAGAGGGTTGAATATATCGTGAACAGTAGCTGATGTAATAATAAAAGTAAAGACCAACTTCTTTGGTAAAACTATATTTATATACATACATGTATATAGTTTGTCGGGTGTATAACACCCTACGAGAAGCTCGTGCCAAGCAGATGTCCTTATTGTCATGCTAAGGGATCAAGCCACGTTGTGCCCGGACGTGTACATTATAGTGTAACGTCTTTCGCCCTATCGTCGTATATGTATAATGTATATTTTTCTCAGCTCAGGTTAACTTACTACTTCTTTTTCGAATTGAAAATTGTACAACACATTAAGGAGGGTATAAAGATCCGTTATGTATACGTCCATGTATATATATCCAGGTGGCATCGGTTGACGATGATGCAAAACACAATATTAAATTAATTGTTATTTGTGGAAATGATATTTTTCTTTCTGGAAATGTGTATATATTTTGGCTAAGAAAAAAAATATTGTTTTAGGATTAAATTCATTACAGCTATGTATATTTATATTTGAAAAGGAAATTTAAATCAGGTAAGGAGGAGTGGAGATTTGAGGTAAATTCACTCGATCGTATTATTTTCAAGACTCGTCTGTATATACTTTATATGTATATGAAAGATCTTGAATAAGAAATCAAATGAGAAAGAAAATAAATTATATTCACAGCTGTCGTTTTTATTTCTTCCCCTTGCAAGTAGTACATCCATTATTCTTCAGGCACGAGCGAGACTTTTATATTATTTGACAAGATCTTTTGTCGTGTTTATACATCGTCATAGTACAGTGACGGTGGCGAATGACTTTCGATCATATTTATATAAATAAAAGAAAATTCATGATCGAATTTATATAAAAAGAAAAAAATTAAATAAGCCAGGAACAAAATCACTTTAATATTACTTGATTAAAAAAATTAATTTTACTTCAACTTTCACATTTACATAACATCAAATTTCATTATCAATTATATATAAAGATAATAAATATAAATATATTTTACCCTCACAATACAACCCTAAGAATACATATACACATATGTGTACTCTATATTTATTTATCCGTTACATATAACTCAACACTTTTTCATATACTCTTTAAATTATTAATTGTGAAATCAATTTTCGCCATTCATCAAACGATACATCATTTTTACGTACGTCAATGCACGTAGATAATTCGTTTGTTAAATATCACACAAGTCGTTGCGTTACGCAGCTGCATTGTAAGACCCTCTATATAATACAACCTCCCTCTCTTAATATTTATATTCTTTGCTTGGTAGCTCTTATAAACACATACATACATACATACTTCTTAGATCCGTTGGCTCGTGCCAGGTGTCTTTCACGCACTCTACAAAGCGTCGCGGGCGTCGTCTACGAGCCGTTTAATGACTCCACGATCGTCGTTGCTCCCTCCATGATGCATATACACAATTATATACATACATACCTATGTATAAAACTCCTTTCTTTATAGGGGTTTGACCGTTCCACCCTGACGCAGTTCTTCACCCTGACTTTGTACCTTTTATTACATACTTCTTTTACTTCTCCTCCACGTACCTTTATTTCTACTCCTTGAATTCATGTATATAAGTATATAAAGTATGTCTACAAGCAAGCATATGCATGTACACATGTCCTATGCTGCAATCATGCTTTTAATATTTTTCTTTACCACTCGATTCTTTCTCCTTCTTTCTGTATATGTATATTGTATATAAACTCAATTGCTTTTGTGTCACTCTACTACGTGCATTGAACGACTCTTATTTGAGTCAGCCACAGAAACCCGCAGCCAGGTGTCAACTTTACATGTATGGTATAGTGCAATTTATACATGTAGTAAAGGCGTTTATATTTTCTTCATTTCTTATTTAATATCCAAAACATAATTTTCACTCAGCTCTCAGGGTGGAAATATATATGTATATTTCTTTTATAAATATGATGCAGGTGTGATATACGCATGACACGCGACACAATAAAATTTATTTGAAATTAATATTTATTTATATTTACTTTTTGTATTATTTATTTTACCAAACGAATATTTTTCTATGGGTTTAATGATATTTAATGTTAATAATGCTTCGAGTGTGTATGAATATTTTATTTTGCCTAAAGGTACATATGTATGTGTATGTGTGTGATTGGATGACGAGTTCAAACCTGCATGAACACGTATAAATAACCCGCAATACCAACCCTGATTATTTTTTTCTTGTATGAAAAAATTAAAATTGTTTTTTTTTTCTTCTTTATTTTTCTTTCATATTTTTTACATACACCGCAATTTTTTTTTGATGCTCGAATTTTTCCGTTGAGAAATTGTGTATTTTTGTTATTTGTGCGCACGAGTTAGTACGCGCGCACATTGCTCGTTTGAAATATATACGTTTATATATGTATGAGGCACTGCGTGAACTCACTCGTTCTTCAAACCGTCTTCAACATAAGGTACTCTTTCACTCATACTTGAGTGCATGTACCTGGTGTGTGTATATAAGTATCATTATCTGTGACCATGACATAAGGCACGTGCTGTTCGCGTGGCTGAATATTCACCTTCGCCAAATGACGATGTAAAACGTCTTGTGGCACAACATAAGTTTCAATTATTATCTTTTGATTCAATTGTGTTCTACTGTATTGATATAATTATGTACTGTACATGTAAAAGTGGTATTGTATATATTCAAATACTCAATGCAATAGTTATATATGCATGTATACAGTTTTGACAAATATAAAAAAAAAGGTAATTATGCAGTTATTATAATTTTGTTATATTTTATTTCTGTAGATATAATCTATCGCAAAGTTTTATTAATAAAATCATCGTTATTAAAATTTTAATGAAATTAAAGATAATAATTATATTATTATATGTGTATTTATATTTATTTATTAATTATATGATTTATATTAATTAAAAGTTTAATACATGGCTGATATTAAATTTTTTTGCTATACTATTATGATAAAAAATTCGTTCGACTTTATATGCTATCGTTTGTTTTAAAATCGTGGTATTTAAATCTATTGGACGCAAAACTGTTGAATATTTTTTATTATTTCCTGAAAAAAAAACAGGTCACTACGCAAATGATTTTTATCATTCGTATTTTCAATTATTTTATTTTATTTATTTCTTCGTTTATACAGATCGCGATGAAAGTTTGAATTATTTGTACAAATACTGTTGAATGTACCGTTTTGTCCTAAAAATAAATTCACATTTTAACATATTAACGCTATTCACAATATGAAAATTCTTTTTTTTTTTTATTTTTGTTTCGTTACTTTTTTTTTTTTTGACATACGCAACGCAAACTGAGCCAGTCAATAGAACTCATTTTATATTCAAATGATTGACTGTGCCGACAAAGTGTAAAGAAATGAAATTATGTGCATAGATTGACCGAGTCTAAAACGTGAACGTACACGTACGTTATACGGAGCTTTCAATATGACAGAAGGACAAACTTATATACATTATTTAGTTCTTTCAGTATATTCTTGGTATTTTAACTATAGAACAACAAGTGGAAGTCATTATGAGCCCACCCAGAATAACCCAGGTCAGGTTGGAAATATAATATACCAATAGTTGTCATGGCAAAGCGGAAAAGTCGTTTAATTTTTACGTAACGTATATGGAAATAGAAAAATAAAAAAATAACCAGAACCCTCTAATTCCATCTGGATCCATTGAAACTGTCACAGATATTCCATTTTATTGCATTCTTATCAATGTAAATGCAGCTGTTTATTCATTATAATGAACGCCATTCAGTGTAGTCTCTTGTCGAAATATATAACGATGAAAAAAGTCTTTTGACAAAAATATATTTTCGTCTGACGTATATTGATATAAACTCACATGAATGAATGATTATTTTAATCGCACTCACGCACGTGTAATGGAAAATCGATTGGACCTTTTGTTTGAACTCTCATGACTTTTGTGACCGTGAAATATACTCCAATGTATGTGGGTGCCCTGAGCCCACATGAAAATATATATTGTATATCCTATTGCCTTGCACACGTTCACTTTAAACCTTTTCAAAAGCATTTTATTTTGGTTTCACCTCATCTGATGCTTTTTCACGCGTTTATATGTATAGGCATATATATCCTGTGGTAAAATATAATAAAATAAAATAATATATGTGTATGTATTTATTGGTGAGATCAGTGAGGGATTTTGGCAGTTGATTAATTGATTGGCGAATTGAGGATGTGTAAGAAAATTGAGATGGGTATACATGTATACCTTGATGTATAATATATTGTGTAATATTTATATCTCAGTACTTTAACTCTTGATTTTTCTCATTTTAAATTCGTGATATTACCTTGTTCCATCGATCAGGCGCTATACAGCATAATTGTATTGCGGTGCCTTTGTTACTTAATTGAAAGTTGTCGACACAGAATTGCCCAGGGGATCATAAGAATTATATAGTATATGTATATGTATGCCAATCTTTTTTATCGGAGGTGGAAAAAATAAAATGTATAAAAAAAAATATCAGGAGTCGAGATATATTCAAGTCCACGCCCATTTGTGTTGGAGGCTATAGAATTTTATGAACCAATTATCATTTTGTATCTTTTCGGTATTTAAAATGGATTATATATGTGAAACTCAGTGAATTTATATCCTCATATGACCTGATGGTTTTTCTTCATCATCAAATTCTACAAGAGGTTATAACACTTTGGTAATTTATAAATATGTATATTAAATTTTTTTAAATAATTGTGTCTGTGATAAATTTGTCAGTGTTAAGAAAATGGGGAATGTACTTGATGATAAAAGCGTAAAAAAATATGTTATAACCGAAAGATGTATATAAAAATAATTGTCACACAGGAATTTTAAAAATATATCTGATTAGTCCTTTGGTTCAAATATCTTTATAAAATTGTTGCAAAATTTTTATTAAAAATATTTTTATCTTATATTCATTCAGCTTTTTTTTTCCTAAATATTTTGATTACACATAAAATATCTCTTCATTGATATATAAATTGATATATATTATAGCTATACATTAAAACTACTAAAAAAATCCATCAGGATATAATGTGGTTTTTCATTAATTTAATAGTACTCTCACACGAAATTCTCTTTGTTCGCGACGAGTAAATATATAATCCAACGTGAGAACCACAAATTTTAGGCAACCGCAAAAATTCATTATATATCTGTTATATTAATGCCACTGTTTGCATGTTTCCACATAATACACATAAAACTTTGACTGACACGTCTTCGGAATCACATGAGAAAGAAAGAGTCGCACTTTTTTTTTCTCATTTTTCATTTTGTCGTCCACATCGACGCGGAATAATGAAAACTGCTAATATATGTAAATTACCTGGCGATAAATATTTAATCTTCCACATATAAACACATATGTATACAAGTGTACAGTATATTATACATATATTATACCTATACATACACATAAAGCACATCCATCACATTCACTATTTCAAACTTTGAAGACCACCAAGCAAAACTCTTCATTATTATATTTTTTTTTTTCCTTCTTCTTCTCCTCATCCATATATACACATCCTTTCTAACCTAATTCTCCACTTCCTCCCTCTCTTTCCATCTACATACCATCACACTCGCAATCCTTTTGATGATGTTAAGTCAACCGCATGAATTGGGTGCCGACAACTTACAGCGCGCAGAATAACTTTTGTCCTTAAAATATAAATAAAGAATACATATCTATAATTAAAATCGAATTTCAATGATTTATTGATTATTAATCATCTCAAATATTAATTTCCATATCCATAACACACACATACATATAAGTACAATGTGTTTAGCGATATATGTACACCTTATAATAGATTAAAAGAGGGGAAAACTAAACATGCTCTCACATTCATTGGCACTGTAATTTATGAGTCAATGATATAAAGTACAAAGTCCATGACAATTCTAGTCAGTTTCTCCATTGCACGCCCACCAAACGACAATATATATATATATACATATATCTAGTAGGTTGAACTTGACCGCAACTGTTATGCCTGTGAACGGAAGACGCTCGTGGCACGGCCAATAAATTCGTCTGTGATCAAATATAATGTTACTGCGTACTGTCTTCTTTAAAAGCTTTTATTTTCATCTCTTTTTTATTTCTTGTTCTCTCATTTTGTCATTACATATGTATATGTATATGTGTATGTATGTACAATGATCAAACTAACTTAGCTGAGCCACGTTTGCAATTTATTGTCTGAGCGAACAATTTGGTGCCGGAGCTCGCTTAGGGCAAAGAGAAATATATGTATGTATGTATCGTGGGCGCAACGTACATCACTTCCGACGGATATTCGGCGTTGAAAATTGCCAATTGTCTCAATAAAACACAAATTCATGTTATGTATGTATATATGTTGTATGATTGATCTTTAGTGTGATAAACTCGCGATTATGATTCACAAATTGGAGCATGAATTACATAGAGATTTTTTTTTCTATTTTATTATTGAGTATGTAAATTTATATATGGATAGATAAATAATATAATAGATGGGGATGATGAATTTATAGAAAATGGAATTTTTGAGAAGGATATAATGTTGGTTAGTCTGGCTGATATCAGTAGCTTTTTTTTATTGCTTTTATAATATTTTTCATGGCTTATTTTTATTTATTAACACGTCGTGTTACGATTTTTATTTAATTAATTTACTTAATCGCATGGTAAGTCACCACAATCACTTAGTCACTTACAACTATAACAACAATCATAATTAATAATGCTCAATTAAAAATAAACAACAGCTGAGAATTGAAATAAAAATAAAAAACAAATTTACTATTATTTATTTACTTCAAAATTTCACACAATACAATTTCTCATACATTAAAAACATTTATTGCAGCTTTGAAATATGAATAAAAACATTCTCCTTAATTCAATTGATTAATTATATTCCAACAAAAATACATACTCTGTTTATTCTCAATAAAAAAAAATCCAACTTGAAATTATCAAATATTTAATTGAAGTAAAACACAGAAATATTTGTTATAACTATTTGCACAAAATTTTTAATTCCTATACCAACACACCCTATCTTCCCTTAATAGTATATAAATACATAGTAGGGTGAATTGAAAATATAAACATATATAATTTACCGATAGAATAGCGATAACCTCGTCGATATTGCTGATGATAATAATCCATCAAGTCAATGATCATAATTGAACTTTTAGTTCGATGACATTTAGGAAAATTCCCATAGTGTCATTATAAGGGTGGAGGGTGGATTGTCAAAGGCATCTGCCAACACATTTGTATAAAAATACATATAG
Organism: Microctonus hyperodae; assembly: GCA_030347285.1. Taxonomy (NCBI): domain Eukaryota; kingdom Metazoa; phylum Arthropoda; class Insecta; order Hymenoptera; family Braconidae; genus Microctonus; species Microctonus hyperodae. Next base: position 9,700,111 of record JAQQBR010000001.1, read on the forward strand.
GGATTATACACATATATGTTTATATACATATTTATTGAAGAGAGGTATATTTAAGTAGGCAATTAGTGACACGTAAAAAGTATAAATAGCTATGCACCCTATGCTCCAAAACCAATTGTTGATGCGAAATGCGTATACTTCATGGAGACAGTGTGTCCTCCCTCTTAACAACACCTGATATGCCACCTATGTACGCCCATATCTGATTCATTTGAGTAAGCGACGAGAATTCACGTTTATATAGTGTTTGTATGGCTATGTGAATAAATGAAAGTGCGAGAGAGATCTTGTGGGAATTCTTTTGATAACTCTGCTGTGGGTTTTTGTAAACAGGGGACACAAGTACGCATTTATTTATCATACGGAGTACATTTAAAATGTATTTGACTTTTGTTACAGCATATATATATACATATATAAGTCAGGAAAAAATTTTTGGAGTGACTGAAAACGAGTAAATATTATTACAAAAATTTCTCGAGTATCTCCTTTTTATTTATAATCTCTCTGGCGCGGCAGTTAAAAAAGAGGCTCATTTTTTTTTTCTTTCATTTCACGTACGTTTGAGGGTTCTTTTCTAAACACTGATACAATATTCTGGACTTAAGAGGTTCCCATAAGAAGTTTTTTAGCCATTCTTTTCATAATTGGACACAGTGAAAACCACAAACCACTTCTTGCAGATTCATTCAGTCGAATATATTGTTCTGTATACTATATTAAATATTAGGTTCCATTTTTATTTTACTATTATTATATAAACTATAAAATAGAATATATTTTTTAATAATTATACAACGTATTGATAGTTTGTAGAATATATTAACTATTAAATATAATTATTATTTGTTGTAAAGAAATTTTCGTATTTTATTGTATGATTTCTTTTGTTATATTTATGTTATAATGTCGTTACATAAATTTTATCACGCTTGATTATATTATTTTTCATCAGATTTGTTTATTATATATAATATATATATGAAATACATATACGTGATGGCGCCTATGATACATTTTGCTTAGTCTGCTCACGTGATAAAGTCCTACTAGAAGAAGATTATTTTCTTTCGTTTCTATATGTATATTTATATACATTATTCTGAGAGAAGTAATTGGACATGTATTTACAGGGAATCATGCCGGAATTTTTTATTCTATGGGAGCGCCAACATCCGCCCAAATGCCGTCATTATATGTAAATGATCGTCGCGCATAAGAATTCATGCAAACTCAAAGACTTTATAAGAGAAATATAAAATTTTTTCGGATGCTCCATCGAAATTTTTCCATTTACAAATGTATATATTTATTTATTTATTGTGAAAACGAAAAATATATATTCAAAATAAAATAGATATAAAAGTTTAACGGCTTTGGATTATAATAGAAATTTTTTGAAGAATATAATTTTTACAGGAAAGAAGAAGATTGAAGAATCCGAGGAAATGGGAGTCGTGTTACCTACTTGGAAGCCTGAAAAAGATGCCGATGAGATCCGCAAAAATTTCTCAGGATTATTATGACGATACACAAGAGAAGAAGACGTATATTCTCACGTACTTTGAAGACTTCGTTTGATGCTTCATGGCACTTCAATGAAGCATATATAGAAATTATAAAAGAGAAAACTGCTATGGATTCCTATATATTATAACTAACACATTATTTCATCTCTTTATTCAACGAGTTTGAGTGCATAATACACATGTATGTAGAGGACTACAGAAAAATCAACGTTCGTAGTTGTAAGTGAATGATGTAAACGAAGCCACTTCTCTCGCGTGCCATCCGTGGGAGAGTCCTTGAGGACGAGCCAAGACAAGCGCCATTGAAATTTCTTCCGGTCGAGTTTCAAATACGTATATTATTTTTTTTTATTTTCTTTCATACTTTAACAATAATTCGTGATTTAGTATATATTATATGTAACAATAATATGCAATGTGGAGTAATGTCAATGTTTATTATTCACTTGGCCAATTAATTCATCCATGATTATAATATGAAAAATTGGAAAATTTTTGAAGTATAAAAATATATGAATTAATTGATATTATTTGTAGATTAAATTAATTAATAATTCAGTATAGTTAATTTTTTTTCTTTTATATTATTGTTACTTAAGTGCATTTAAATAATACCAAAGCTCCGAAGAATATATCGGTTTTAATCTTAGACATATTTTCACTTGTTCTGCATTATTATAACTGGTACCGTTAGAATTGTAAAAATCTTCAACAATGACCCTGAAGATCATTGAGTGACAATGAATAGCTCCTTGAGATTTTAGATGTCCCTCACCCTGGGTGTTATACGGCACCTGAATGTATATATACTTTTGCTACTTTGAAAATATATACAGAATGACTGCAGAAAAAAAAAGTTCACCGCAGGATATATTGAGTTAGTCAGAATTCTAAGAATTTTTCTCTTTTGTTATTATTTTTTTTTCTTCTTTTTACTTTTCACATTTAAAAGGACAACGCGTACGTTTTCTTCACCCTTATGCGTTTGTCATGAAGAATATATATTGTTTCTTCACGACTTTATATTTCCTTCATCTTTGCAACACAAAAAAAAATATAATTCGTTTCCTTTTCCGTGATAATATCATCATATATACTTTTTACCCTTCGTGTAATTAAATGCCATATGGTGTTTTTTTGTACAGTATGTATATATGTATATTCTTCGCGGGTGAAGTTATATTTTATCAAACAACATTCTCCCCAGGAAATAAAAGGGTTTGCAAGTACTATTAATTTTTACCGGTATTAAATTTCGGTTAATTGTAAAAAATAAATACCACAATATGTAATCAATGATTAATCTCAAAACGTCAACTGACAAATCACTTTTTTTATTTTATTATTTATATAAATATTGAAGGGAACAAAAGTGTTACGGAAGTCTTATTGGGATATGTATCCAGGAGTTACACTGGACTGATCACTGCACCTTACCCTTTTTGATACGATGTTTTACTTGAATTATTTACACACCAGTGTTAATGTATACATTCTCAAAGCAACAAATCATTTTGTCAACGCTAAATCCTTGGCAGGAAGTACACGATAAAGAGCAGTGTATATGTAAATAGAAAATGTGTCTGTATATATGTACAGTTTGTATTTAATTTTTATTCTTTATTCAGATTTGATTTATATTTTTTTCTTGATGAGCGAATCGACTTGAATATTTCGTAAAATTTACAGTTGATATTTATTTTTATTTGAAATTTGTTGTTTCAGATTGAATGAATGTATGAAAAAATTTTCTCACTGCAGAAAATATAAAAATTTCAAGTTAATATTAATGAATTCAATATAAAAATTAATTTTTTATTTATTTTTTTATACTAATCAAACGTCATTTATGAACAGCTATTTAACCAATTGGTTAAATAGAACTTTAAAGTTCTTTAAAATTCATAAATAAATCCACAAAAAAATAATATTGAAACAAAAGATTTAATTATATTCAATTATTCATCATCATTAAAATTTAAATAGATAATATTTTCGATTACATAAACAACATCGTTTTTACTTTATACATATTACATTAATTTCTCTCTTTTCAGTATCCTCCAACCAAAATTCAGAGATGAGGGTTGCTGCTAAATAGCTATATAGTTATTAACCAATCACTAAAATTCTTCAATAATAATTCTTCCATAAATTCTCTCACAAATAATCATCTCAATTTCATTTGGCTTTTTTGAATAATTTAGGATAATATATAATACTAAGATAATTTCAACAATTTCCAACAATAATTTTGCCTGCAAGATAATATTAATACCCTTGCGTGTAACATTCATCAGGTATTTTATACCTTTTTCTCCATGACTAACATATTAAAAACACACACTCATACGCACACATCTACATACCTATATTGTATTTATTATATAAAATCAGGGCTTTTGATGTGGCCGATTTAAAAAGTTTAATTAAACTTCAATTAATCGGGCGATATACGATGTTGGATATAAATCATATCATGCAAGACATGAGTGCTTATGTCATTGGGCGTTCGTTTCTTTCATTGAAATACCGCACACCCTATAAAGCATATACAACTATAGCGAACATGAGACGTTAAAGTTAGTGGAAGAGAGAGAGAGTATGAGAATGAGAAAGAATTTGTCCATGTATATTATACTTACGTGTGTGTACGAGTTTATTCACATGCCGCGAAAGCTTCTTGCGCTAACATATCAGAGACTAATGGTTCAGGTTCTTATATAAGTATATATAAACTTTGAGCCCTCAAGTTGTATCTCTGGATACGTTCTTGTCACGCGGATGAAAACGATGACATGAAAGATATATATACATATATATTTTATATATAAATATTTTAAAGGAGAAGCGTTAAATTCTCACGCAATAAAGCAAACGGTATATGTATATATAAAGTATATATACATAATATGCAGTAAATTCATGTATGATTTGTCCAACTGATGGCAGATGATGTGTGTCAACTGTTGTATGCTTATATATATATATAAATATGGTGAGAATGTATTGTATATATTTTTTTTTCTTTTTATTTTTTTTTTATCAAAGGTGTGACCGACATTCTACCACCATGTGCAGCGGTGAGTTATACATTTGGGGGTGATATATTATCTTCTCTTCGCGTGACAGTTCAATATTACTATACCAATGTGAAGAGTAATCTTTTGAATGATAAAATAAATAAAATGTTTTTATCATTAATATGTTAAATAAAAATTTTTTTGGCGCTTGAAAAAATTCCATGATGATAAAAAATGTACAAACTTATATCAATGTTTGACAATTAATTTGTCTTGTATTTAATTAACTTGGGTTTACAGTGTATAGACTTATTTATTATTGAGATGTATGTATAGGTAATTTGAGGGAGAAAAAAATTGATGGAAAGTAAAAAATGAAATAATTTTAAAGAGAAAAAAAAATTGATTATTATCTGATATTATTTCATAATCCAAAAGTGATTTTTGTAGTGAATTAAGAGTGCAGGATGCGATGCACATAATTTATGAATAAAATAAAAAGATGATGGTATAAATGAAAAAATAAAAAAGATTTTTTTCGTACTCGAAAACGATGAGAGGAATAAAGAAAAAACAACGACGCTGGTTCATTAATACTCTGTTGGCAACGTTCTCTCTTCCTTCTCATGCCATTCCATTTGCTCTCTTGGTTCATTGAGTACGTCTGGTATGCGAAGCCCATCTACACTATAGCGCCCAGGTCCATGGACCCCCGTCCGTTTTGTCGTTTCAGGAGTGCCTTTAACCAACGAGCGTAAAACAGCCAGGGCTCAGCTCTTCACTCAGTCTATATGGCCTTCAACTTGCAGCCAAGGTTTTGAAGCACCACGCAAAACTCACTGGACCACCACCATATCAACAGGATGCGTGAGAGCGGTATTCATGGAGGAAGCGTTTCACCAGATTGCCTGACCGAAAAAAAAACGACAATAAAAAAAAATCAACATAAATATTGATAACAAAAATATTCACCATTAGATATACACATTAAATAATTAATTGTATCTATGATTATTCAAGTTTGTTAAGTATTTAAATAATACTAAATTTTATTTACGTTCACTGAGATAGAGGTTAAAAAAATTCTAGATCTTTAATTTTAACAATTACTTTTCATATGTTACTATAACATAAATATTTTGTGAAATTATAAAAATTATTTTGGATTATATTAAAATTTGTTTATATAGTTTTGTCGAGTCTATTGAAATTAGTTGTTGCATTTATAAATAAATTAATTGTCTGATGGTCCAAATAATGAATATCATTATTTTAAATTATTCATGTTCATTTCAATTAATAATTATTTACTAAAATAAATTAATATTCATTTATTGCACACGAATTTTTATTTATAGTGTACGACAAACTGTTTAAAAAATATATTTATATCCATCAAAAAAATACTTATAACTGAGATATATTACAGTCTATATTTTTTTTCTTCTTCCAGTATTATTTTATATGTATTACTCATTATTCTGCAAGTGATTCTGCATGATCGGGAAGTGATCCACGATGATACTTTACGCTGGAATGCACGTGAGGGAGATTAACAACGACTCACACACAATGGCCTCACTCTCGATTTCAGATCACGAGGCAGACGGGCTACATACACAATTACACACACACACACACACACACACAAATCTTTTCGCTCCTGAAGAAGAGTGTCTCGTTGTCTCTCCACCAATCGCGGTAGCTTACACACAGAGCGTTGGAATTAAAAAAAAAAAATACGAATAAAAAAAAAAGCAAAAAAAAATGGCTGTTACCATGCGGAATATTATGGTGTTACAGACAATTTTTTGATACTCGCAACGGCATCATTTATAAATTCACCCGTTCGTGATGACGTTACCATTTAATTCTCGTCGTTTCCCCCAATACATATGTATGCACGTATACATATATACATGTACAAAATATTTATATGTATATGTATTGGGTTGGCATGCAAGGGGAGCAGGGATATCTCCTGCCCCTTTAACCACCTTAATTCCCGCGTGGAAGATCACGGTTAAAGGGCCGACGACGACGACGACGACGACGACGATGTATAGATGAAGAAAGTAGTGGAGAGAAGAGAGAAAAGAGGAAACCGGCTACGAGACTCAGCGGCTGTTACTGATGGGATGTAGTTTCGCCGGTTTATCTGGAATCTAGCGACGCGGGAGGCAGCAGGTCCTCCACCCTATTCTGTATATTATATAGTGTTGTGTAAAAAGAGAAAGAAAAACATTGCGGGCGGTGCAACCACTTATGACCTTGGGATTCTGCAACTCGGAACTGAATTACATTCAATATAAATGTATATTACGTATATATATATATCTATGTAAATATTTTGTTTATATATATATTTATATAGAAATATTGCTAAAATATGTATTTATATTTTATATAAATTTTTTTTTTCGTATTTTTGACATTATTTATATTGTCGTTCAACGACTTTTTCATCAAGAGATCATATTTTTTATTGGATTAATAATAAATATATACATATATACATGTGGATATATATTATCATATTCGTGTGTATATACATGTACGTATAATGAATTTAGTGTGATGATATTTATTTTGTGGTTTAGAATTTATGTTCAGAGAATGATGACTCAATTGCGTCAACTATATAAATGAACTGAGAAATTTAAAGTGCTTTTATTGATGATTGAGATGAGAATGAAAAATTCATGAATTTTAGACATGTAATCATGTGGAATATATGTATTATACTTATTTAAAATATACCAGATGTCTTAATATAAATGTAACAAATATTTGTCGCATTTACAAAACCGCAATTCCTAACGTGAATTTTTCAGATCATCTCCATTCTCATACCTTATTTTTTTTTTTTTACTTTTATACTGGTTATAATCTAGTTAAGTATATAGGTGATTTTTATTAGTTGACTGCTTGCTCGACCGGATTTTGCTATCAGAAAAAAAAACTTTGATATTTTATTTTCTCCTCTCAATATTATTCAAACACAATATATACACATAAATAAATGCGTATTTTTCCATGAATTATTAATTCCCATAGGTATTCAAACAAATAATTTACACAAAATCTCCAAATAATATTAATTATCACACAATATTAAAATACATATTTTATTATTCATAATTGATTTATCTATTTTTTTTCCCCCTCTTTAGATATCTCCAATCAGCCATGAAAGTTTATAACACAAAACTTTTAAATTGCCACCGCGTGTATATGTGTATAGTGGCATTAGGATCAAACGAAAATTCCGGCAATGAGGTGTGGTAACAAAATACATATACCAATCTTGTTCAGCTGACGTACTACGGTCCACGTATTTTTTCCAAGTCATTAGAGACCTTCTACGCCACAGGAACGCGGTGAGAGAGGTGCGGGTGTGAGCAAAAAAAGAAATGAGAATTTTGCTGCTCGGAGGTCGACGTTAGTTTCTATACATAAATACTAGTCAAAAAGAGAATCACTCTTTTCAAACATTATTATATGTATATGTATAAATATATGCATATATGTAATATGTATACACACATTATATAAACTATCATTATCTTCTCTATTATTATTTACGTGTAACGTACACATATATACATGTGTATAAATCTATCTTATGTATACATTTATGCCTTCATATTTTATTTTATTTTATGTGTATATGTATATTTGTTTTATTTTCTATTGTATAAATTATTTTGGATGAATATATTCCCATTCACTTTATATTTTTTATCATTATATCGCTCGTCGTCTCTTTTGTTGACGCGGGATATATAACGATATATATGTTGATGGACGTAACGCTCGTATACTATCACACTCCGCATTTGCTTCTTATCATTTTACGGAAATACGACGATGTATAGTATCTGAAATACAAGACGGCGCCGCGTTGGTACGAACGTTTATGTATATGCATGTATATAAGTATCAGACGATGAGCAATAATATATTTAGCGATAGTTTAATTTTTATATTTCTTTGTAGTGTAAGTATATAATGAAATATTTGTAGGTGAGTGTGGGAATATTAATGCGATGTAGAAGATAGAAAAATAAAAATATATTTATATTATGTATTTATTTATGAAAGTGATAGGTAATATTTTTTTAAAATTATTTCAAAATTATGCAATAATTTTTTACTATTTTTATATGAATAAATAAAAAATCATCGATAAATTTACTTGTTTAATTCGGTATAGTAATCTCTAATGATATAAATTTTCATGGTTTTATACACAGAGTTCTCATGATTTTAAAAGCAATATTTATTTAGGTCCTCTTTTGGTATTTAAAGGATAAAAATAAAGAAATTCTTGAGATAAAATATACCGTGACTAATAACAATACATAAAATAAAATATAAAAATTGTAATTTGGAAAAAGAAAATGTATGATAACAATGAAATTAAATAATGCAAATAAATGAAGTAAAAAACTTTGAGAATTCGCTCTACATATAACCATACAGAGTGTGTCGATCCATATACATTAATATCGGTTTAAATATCGATATGTTCTTCATGTAACATGCAACAATGTATAACATTAATATATGTGATACACCTCAAGTGATTAAGACATTGAATGGCCGATTGAAATATAATCAGGGTCAAAAAACGTTTTTGAGACGTGAATATGTACCCTCTGCATGTATAGTATAAGTTTGAAAGGAAACGGGAGTAAGTGAGACAAAAATTGTTCATGCATATTATCCAGTTGAAGAGTGAGATAATGAACGAAGTGAATCGGGCCACCGTGGAAAGGCGGTACTCTCCAGTATCACACAGAGTTTGCCGCACATAAACGGCTCGTGTTTCGTTTTACGAATTTCTCAGAAATATATTCCTTGAACAGAAGTATTCCTTGCTTCACCAGCTCCTTCTATATATGCTATTTAATTCTTTAAAAGTGCCTATCCGCACTATGATGGTATGTATGACTGCTTGTCAAGGATGTAGTATAAAACTTCATCATAACGAACATTGTCGTTGACTGGACAATACACTTCAACGTCTTTCACTTCATTTTTGCTTTATGAATATTGCCTGATGCCTCTCAGATATCTCCACTTCATGGTGGTAGGATGTCTTTTAGAAATGAAGCAGGGTCCTGCTGGGAGCCATTTTCAAGATGGCCATACAGACCTCTTTAACGGCTGAAAAAAATAATCAAAAAAATAAACATAAAAAGAAACGAAAATGAATAAATAAAAAACATCCGGATCCTGGTCAATGTTACTTCGAACGATCACCCAATCTAAAAGTCAATTAGTTTAAAAACAAACGCAGAGGACATATTTATATTCCACATTCTATATACATTAGTTAATTTTATTTTTGCATGGATGTTTTATTAATTATATTAAGAAAGAGTAATATATTAATATAAAAAAAAAAAAAAAAATGAATGTATGAAATAATTGTTGGAAAGAAAAATAATTTTGTGTTAGTATATATGTTTATAATTATAGATAATATATAGATATAATTATATGGATATATCGTCATTCAACATCTTGGATAAATTTATATTTAAGTTGAATATTAACTTAATTTTTAACTGATATTTATTCTTATCATTTGTAGCGATTAGATTTATGTTCCATTTAATTTAAAAAAAATACTGTTGCTCACATTCAAAATTCATTTATTCATACATTTTTATACATAGATGTAAAGTTAAAATTCTTGCCAAACAATTTAGATTGATGATAAATATTTCTCGAGAATTAATTTTCAATCTCAATCGCATGCAATAATTAATTATGATATTGAAATATTCCAAAGCACAATGGCTTTATACAATAAATATTGTTAAATAACATCAATCCATTGGGTCATGCACGTAATATTCCATTAATAATTGGCATAAGAGTTTGCTCGTAACATGATACGATTATACTACACACAGGAAGTTGGTAGAAATGTTTATAAAAATAAATGAAGCAAAAAATAAATGAGGAGAAATAAATATTATTATCGTTCATACATACACTCACGTGTTTTCTATATTTTTTCCTTCTGTTTTCTATTTTAAATATCAATATAGAATTGTGATAAACTTTTATATGTGTAAAAAATATTTTCTTTCGTGTAAGATAATATATAATGTACCTACATACAGCAGCGTTTGCTGACGAGTAGATAATAATATTCAGTGATTATTACTTCATAAAAATCATGAGTTACATTATTCAGGTAAAGTAAAACAGAAAAAATAAAATAATATTTAATAGTAAAATTATCGGGTTGAGAAATGAATAGATTATCGTGTATGATTTTTCATTGTCTCAGGAAATATTAACATTATGTTAATTTTATATTGAATATTTATTCCTATGGTAACAGCTAATTCTATTTAGGACATTGCATTATAATATTATCAAGCTTCATTGCGTATGCATTGAAAATGCGTTGCAATTTAAGTCCATTGCTTTATCTCTATGACTATCCATTCCCTTTTACAATAATCAACTCTGTAAATATTTAATATTATAAATCAAATTATATGTATTATTATTGTGGTATAGTTAACTACTATTTGTTCCTCTCAATTACTATTTATTAAAATTGACATTATTATCACAGTATAATATATTATTTATCGTTAAATAATACGGATATAAATAAACAACGGTGATTAAAATACTCAACTGCGTAACGATGTTTTGTGATGTTATAATAATTAAAATAATTTGTATAAGTAATTATAACAAGTTGTTACATTTTATGATAAACGCAAACTAATTCTGAAATAATTATATTTTCCTTTAAACAAGTGCATCAATTAACGATATCAACTATAAATGTTGTAAATAATAAAAGTAACTTTAAAAAGAAATGATAAAAATAAATAAATAATGACGATGATAATTTGCATAATTTTTTTTACACAGCATAAAATATAATTCTTTTCTTAGAAATATATTATATAGGAAAGGATCTGAGAGCAGTATATTTCTTTCTTATCGTGTCAACGATGGTCAGACATCTCTCGTCTTTTCTTGTGTATAGAAATGAAATATCTATATGTATATATGTGTATATGTATTTATAAAAAAGACCGTATGGCAGGTAGATTTCTAAAACTATCTGCTATTCATCTTCAGATTAAATTCCACAAAAACTCTCTCATTCATTTGATGCTAATTTAATATTTCCATCAAGAAATATTTCGCTCGATCATGTTATCGTTATATTCGGTGAGATTTTTTTTTTTTTCAGCAACGCCTACTGATTAGCCGCAATATCATAACCAATCATATCGCTTAACTGACTGTATATAGTTGTGTTGAGTAAAGATACGTAACATACTCAACATCAATTCCATCATCATCTGGTATGTGAGAAGAGAGGCGAATTCTCTCTTTCATTGGTCGGCGTTTGCTTGTGGTCCAAAAGAGGGTCTGCAATTTTCGGTGTTCAAACTGGTTCCTAGTAGGAGTCTCGGGTAAACGCTGAAGGCGTTAATAATAATGAGCCCAAACCTCTAAAAATCCCTTTCTTTTTATGTCGGCAAAACTCTTTACCCTTACTAGTTGTTTTATTTTTGTTTTGTTCTGTTTTTAATCATTGTTTTTTTTTCGTTTGGTGGAAAAATTGTTCACGACTATTTGTAATCATGTCAACTTGTGATAATTAAATTCGTCGTGTTTTAATATCTTATTTTCCCTTTTTTTTTGGGTTATATAACATCGGTGAAATCGAGAAATTTTAATTGTGGTTTATTTATGAGTGAAAATATTGTCGGAGGAATTTATTCATTTGAATAATGGTGGAATTATCATTTTATAGACAATGTCGCTATCGTGGCAGAATTTAGAACTATTATTAGTCAACAATATGTATATTTATATTAGCCAATTAATTTGTGAATGTCAGAAACTACATATTCAACTTTCAAATGATTGTGTAATGTTTTGAAAATGGTGTAATTAAAATTTATACTGGTAATAAAGTTCAATAGTTTATTAATTATTAAATATAACTCAGTATTTTTCGTCTTCATTATAAATCAGTTTTTGGGTATATTTTGAAGTTGTTTCTTTAACGTTTTATGTTGTCGGTTACTACATTATTTGAATTTAAAATACCGGAATTTACTTTGGAGAGTATCCGTTCATGGCGCCACATTTTAGGTTATGAACTCGAAATTTTTTGGAACACATCGTGCGACAATGCCATCTATATGATACACATGGAATCAAACTGGACAAGGAACGGCGGAGGAAATCTGTGAGAGAATAGTATAAAAGTTAATAGACGTAATGGAAATATTATTCAAACAAGTGGATTATCTTTAACTATGTGTATAAGTATATAAATAAATAGGAGGAGATACTCAATGAGTTTAAATGAATAATTGACAAAAGTGAAAAACTAATTCAATCAATAATTAAGGTCATATAGAAACGTACTACTAAATCGCCTATAGGAAGTTGAATAGCACAATCTTAACCTCCAATTGGATGTTGAAACAAAAAAAATTAATTTTTTATGACCATTTAATCAACAATTGTTTCTGAAAAATTAAAAATAATTCGTCTTTAATTAATAAAAACACCACTAACAATGTCTGAACGTAAAGTATTGAATGTAAGTATGAATTAAAAATTAGAAAATAGGTTAAAATTTATTGAAATAAGATATTAGAGAAAATAACAAAAAATCGTTTATTGTTGTTTACATTGTTAAATTGTTTATTTCAGAAATATTATCCACCGGATTTCGATCCCTCGAAAATTCCGCGCATGAAATTGGCTCGAAATCGCCAATATACAGTGCGTCTAATGGCACCATTTAATATGCGTTGCGAAACGTGTGGCGAATATATTTATAAGGGGAAAAAATTTAATGCCAGAAAGGAGGATGTTGAAGGCGATGATTATTTAGGGATTCGTATATATCGTTTTTATATTAAATGTACAAGATGTTTGCAAGAAATATCATTTAAAACTGATCCGAAAAATACGGATTATGAGATTGAAGCTGGTGCAACTCGTAATTTCATGGCTTTGAAACTTGCTGAAGAGCAAGCACAAAGAGAGGAAGATGAAAAAAAGAAGAAGAAGCCACAAACCCAATGAAATTATTAGAAAAACGAACGCAACAATCTAAGCAAGAATTAGAATTATTGGAATCTTTGGAGGAATTGAAAGATTTGAATAGAAGACAACAAACTATTGATTATGATCAAATGTTGGAGCAATATGATACTGAAGCTGCTAAACAAAGAACATTGAAAGAGCAAGAAGAGGAAGATGAAAAATATGTCAAGTCAATTTTTAATAAGAAAAAATTAACAGGAACTATTGTTGAAGAAGAAATTGTTTTTTTACCGGATAATGAAGGCGTTGAACCACCAAACAAATTTTTAAAAGTCAATAATACTGAAAGAAAAAATGTTATCACAAATACAGATATGTCACAATCGGTAAGAATTTTATCAATCATTTATTTGGAAAATAAAAATATCCTAATAGATTTATTTAATAATTTAATCAATTTTTTTCTGTTCATTTAGAAATCAGCATTAGCAGATCGGACTACGTCTGTTTGGTCTAGTAAACCTATTGTGTCTTCAGTGAACCTAAAAAAATCCAATTTAGGAGTGAAAATCATTCCAAAATCGTCGAATGAAAAATCTGATGAGCCGAAAAGTGGTTTATCATTATTAGGAACATATTCAGGAAGCAGTAGTGACGATAATGAATAATTGAATTAAATTAATTAATCACAAGTTGTATATAATAAGATTTATTCAAAGTATAGGATTTACAAAATAAAAGAATAATTTGTAAATAATGACAAATGACTTATAAAACCATTTAAAAGGTCAAATATGAAAGGGTACGCAGATGAATGAAATAAAAATAAATCTCAAGCACATTTCTTGTCACGGATCAGAATAATTCCTTACAGGATGCCGAAACTTTTAATCCTAAAACAAAAGAGATAAAATAAAATAATTTGACAATTGAAAAATGTTGATTTGTTGGGTCTGTTTCAACAGCTAGGCACTCTGTAAGGAAACTCTGAGACGCGTCTGTATTACGATAGTGTAATGGCAGCAGGGAGTACCTAGCATGTTAAATCAGACCACAATAAGTTATAAAAAAAAAAGTAAATGAATCGAAAAATTAAATTAAAAAAATATAGCGCGTTCATCACCCGATTTTGCATTTTACTAATATATGATTTTGATGTATCTGTAAAGATTGAAACTAAAGAATAATTATTCTTGGATACGAGTAATGGGTTCTCCTTTTGACGGCATTTTCCGTCTCATTCGTTGCGATGAACGACTCCAGCATCGAATTTTGTGCCTACTGTTGGGATTTTCACGACCACCACCCAACTCCCTGCTACAATTATTATCAACGCTTTGATGTACATAACAATCAATATTTGCGTAGCTTGGTTCTACATACGAGCGGCCTGCATATTCCCGATCACGATAAGAGCCATGTGAATGTTGTACAATATCACGCGATCTTACAGATTTTATTGTAGGTTCCATTATTTTATTATAAATATATCCCATTTGCCACGATTCTTGCTTTAATCTTTGATATTTTTTCTCTAATTCTAGTACTTTTGCTAATTCATTTTGCTGTTTTGACGATGACTGAGGAACTGAAAGATCCAACACATACCGGCAATCTTTACTCTTCCTTATTTGTGCGTCATATTCAAGTTGTGCGATACGTCTTTCATAGCGAGTTCGTTGCTCTTGATTACGTGTTTCCTGGTCTTCCATTTGTTTCAATACATTTTCAAGGTGGGTGAGTTGCATTTGTTTCGTTTCAAGAGTCGAATAGACCTCTTTAAGTACCTCTGTCTTTGAATCCATTTCCTTATCCATCTATAAATATTTCGTGTCAGGACATTATACTCATGTACGATATTTTGAATTTCATAAATGTTTTATTAAAGTATTTAATTAATTTTTATAAGGATTTTATTACCTGGTGTATATCAGGATTCTCTTTCAAATATGTAATCATATGATTCTTTATTTCAAGATTTTTCATTTGTTGTTGCAATTGTCCTTCCAGGTCTTTATTTTTACGCTTTAATTCAGCGATTTCTTGTCGTAAATTTTCTGTTAATTGAACTAATTCAATTGAACCCAATTCTGCTTTAACATTTTTGGTATCATAATCATTATAACACAGTGCTAACATTTGTGTATCTCGTGTTTTTGTTTTTTGTTGCCTGAAATGTTTAAAAAATTGTATTTGTCTTGAAAAATCAAATTTATTCAAGTGCATAAATAAATTAGTGAGAGTATTATTTACATTGATTCGTGCTCTTTTTTAAGTTGTTCATAATTCTCCATTAATTTGGTCGCTCGAGCCTGTTCATTTGCCAATTGATCTTTCAATTGGATCTCACTCGTTGACTTTTCATCTTGCAATTTAACAATGAGCTTTTTATTAACAGCTACCTCTTCACGTAACACTTCAACTAATGTTTCCAAATCACCAACTTTTTTCTTTGTATCTTTGTCACCCTCAATATCATCTTCAGTGGAACGCTTTGTCATTTCATGAACTCTTGGGCTTTTCTCCATGCGACGTTTTTTTTCTCTTTCCAATTTATCTTTCATTTCTTTCAATCTGAAATTCAGATAAATATGAACAAAATTAATTTCATATTAAATATTGATAAATAAATATATTATTTATATAGTTTTTAATTTACCGTGTTTCAAGATTGTCCTTTTGAGTTTCTAAATTAACAATGGTTTCTTCAGAGTGCTTTAAACTTTTATGAAGATCACGAGTACTGTGTTCAAAGTTTACGTCTTTTTGCTTCAATTGACTTTCTAAGTTCTTCAAGTGCGATTGAAGTTGCGTCATTTTTGTTTCGTCAGCATCAATGCGTATTTCAAGTGCGTGAATTGTCGCTTTTGACTTTGTTAACTCACTATCAACTGCGGCTTTTTTTTCCATAAGTTGATTAAATTTATCTGCTTCGGCATTTACCTTTACACGTAACTCATTCACTGTATCACCGCTCATACTTTCCAAATGTTTTATTCGTAAACGTAATGCATCAATTTCCGACCACATAATCATCATTTTTTTCACGAGTGCCATATTAAATTCATCCAAAAGCTTTTTACCATTATCCAATTGTACATTTGATGCTTCCATATCTTTTTTATATTTATCCACGTGTTGATTTATTTCTTTGCTGAATTTTTCATTGGATTTACCAAAGTTCTCCATCCATTTTAATGCCTCCGAGTGTTTTTTCAACACATCTTCACAAATAATTGGACAATCTTTTGGATAATTTTTCAATTCATTTTCAATTTTTGAAATAAATTCTTCGTTGATTGTAGAATTTATAACAAAACACAATTCTCCACTGCCTCGGCATTTATTTTGATCGCCTGATTGTTTATTAGTTTGATCAAAAATTATTTTAATTTCCTCAATTTTACCCGGATCAGTTCCACCATCAGCCATCAATTTTTCTCGTAATTGCGTCATATTATCATACACTTGTTGGGCGGATTTCTACACAATTATTATTTCAAAACATTAATTCAACAGAATTTTTAAAATATTTACTACTTATTAAATTTCACCTGTTTTTCATCAAGTTCTTTTCTCATTGTTAAATATCGTTTTTTTTCTCTTTTAAATTGAGTTTCAAGCCAACGTTTTTGCATTCCACCTGGAGCAATTACCTGACCTTTTGAATTTGATAAAGCGGAATTGTGACTCCGAGTTGATCGTCGTGTTCCTGGTAAAATTGAATTCGTCGAATCATCCTGTGTGCATGGTGTAATTTGAGCGTTCGCCTAAAATTTATATCGTTGAATTTTAATTGAAGATAAAAAACGTACAGAAATTTTTCATAGATTATTTTTTCATTTAATAATACTTACAGCTGATGAAGTTGGTCGACTGTGATTGATATTCATGGGTATCTTGCTTCGTATTCCACTGGCGGAAGGAGGCCTTCCGTGTGATGCTGATCTCGTTGCTCGTTGATGAATTTGCTCTTCATCATTGGCCTTGACTAGAAATTAAATAAAAAACAAAGAATTATGAGTACACAAATATATCCTTTTCTTTGTGACATTTAATTGAAATATTTTATGTTGTATTTATCATAAAAAAATATATAAAATCACCGTTTGATTCATTATTAGATTTATTAACAGTCGTCATTGTTGCATCCACTTGAATAAATAATTCATTGAATTTTTACGATTTTTTGATGTAATGATGAACGATTAAAAAATAATTTATTTGTCATTTATAATTGAATGCATTAGTATGAAACAAGCTATGTTACTCTTAGCAACCGACATATTCATCGTTCATTTTATTTAAATATTTATTTAATTTTTCACATGCATCTATTTACATGGACTCGCTGATACTTTCAGATTAATATTAATTCAATGTTTTTAATTTAGAATTATTTATTTTAGTTTAGTGTTAAAAATATTTTTTTTCATCAATTAAATCCTCAGTAATATCTAGTAAATAATTAAATTTCATCTCGTTAATTTCTCATTACAATTTAAAGTTCGCTATAATATTTTTACAATTTGAAAGATAAAATTATGACTTTACGAGGGCATTATAACTTCAATGATTAATTGTAATTCACGAAGCGCCACCGAAAATTTTTTGAACATAAATTATTACACTACGAATGTAGAACACCAAAGGCGCACGTGTTCAAAGGCAATTACCAAATTATGTCTGAGGCAATAAAACTAAACTCGCTTGTATGTAATACAATTTTACTCTTGACCAACCAAGGTCCAATCAATTAAATTCTCTCGCTCACTTTTTAATTTCTTGTATAAACATCAACTGTTAGACCTAACAGAATACTTAATTTTGTTTTGTATCAATGACATCTAGCTATGGAAACATTAATTTATCAGCTAAATTAATTATTGCACGAAAATAATTACTGATTTAATTAATTTTTTTTATTTATTCCTTTTTAAATTTTTGTTTATTTTTTTTTTTTAAACAGAGGAAAAGCCGAATGCAATTTGGATGATGCAGATACGATAAAGTTGCAATGAGGAGTGAAATGCGCACGCTTGGTTACTGACGCTAGTAGTTACAGTCGCCTCGTGTCAGACAAATTGCCGCGTTCAAACTTATCCCCCAGCGCAGTTTCAGTCGTTCGTAAACACGCGGTGAAAACGGACGTGTCTTGTGACTGTTATTCGATTCAACTGCACGTGGACTTGCGCTAGACAATAGATATTATTTATTGTTTATATCATCATAGTTGTCAAAAAACAACGAAATATCAATCAATAATGTAAGTATACAATTGAATATGAGATTTCAAATGATAAATAATATTTACTAATGAGATAGAATGTTCATTTTTTTTTTTTTTTTATTTAAAATATTATAATAATTGTTTTGCAACTTTTAACTTGTAGAAGTTCAGGGTCATTGTGCTCTTTTAATTAAATTGCTTCTTCAAAGGCTTCAACGTTGGATTATAATAGGATTACTAACGACCTTTCCTTCTCGCTCGATTAAATTCCTTATCGATGATGAGTGCACAGTTAAATTTACATAGAAATGAATTTCTCTCCGTTGACTCATTCGTGAAAATAATTAATGTTGCAATTAATTATTACTCATGTATGTGGACTTTTTTTCGTTATTTTTAAATTTTTATTTTCTATTGAGAGAATTTTAAATGGAATAGAGAAGGTGACAGTATAATAATTGGAATATTAAAACGAGGATTGTGAAAACTTATAATGGATAGCAATTAATACTTGTGAGTTACATGTTTGGTACATACATAAATCAAATATGAGAAATTCATCAAAACTTTGACGGGAACTTGATGAAAGTTCTCTTTACTTTTACTTACTCCAATCTCATCTTTAACTATCTGAATGATCTTGCTTCTCATTTCAGTGATCCTTCTATCTTTTTATTTTTATTTTTCATTTCTTTTTTTGTTATAAAAGTTAAAATGAATGCAACTTTTTATAGTTTGAATAAACTATTTTTTTTCTACTGTTCATGTTTTTTATTTTAATACTTTAATAATATTTTCTTCGAATCCTGTCAAAGTTAACGATGAAAATTACTTTTACATAGATGTTTATTTTCTGTTTACAAATTTGTAATGATTCATCATCAAAAAAATTAACTATTTTTACCATGCAATTTATCACTTCAAACTCTGTTTTTTATCTTGATTAAAAATCAATTGACTATTTTTTCCTTTGCCCATTCAATTTTTCTTTTTTCCATTATTCGCTCAATACCGAAAATTAATTTTCTCGACTAACTGCCGGATGCTCGTAAAAAGACGAACGTGTTCAAGCCGAGAAATTGCCCACTGGCAGAACTTCATTTCCGCAAATGATTCACTTTTACCAATCTCTCAATGTCTCCCTCACTCATCTCCTTCACTAAACCTAAATACATATAGCAAATCAAAAATACATGTATACATACATATAGGTTTTCATCCATGTCAAGTTGGACCTCTTTTAGAATTGACAAAGCTCAAAGTGATTGACCCACCAATAAGTCACGTGCTAGTGTTATCATAAAGGATTACACACGATATTTCCAATATCTCAAATCTTATCCCGGATTTCTCCACTTCAGACATGAAATTCGCTCAGTAATATAAGAAAACCATCCAACTATCAATCTCAATCATGAATTCTAATCTGTCTTTCGCAACACTTTAATATTGCAGTATATTATTATGTATTCTATTTCTTTGATCTTTTTCACAAACTGTCCAAACCTACATGAAGAGGAAAGTTCTCTCAATTTTATTATTGCAACACCTTGCAGATATTTATTTTTGTTATTTTCATATTATTATTAACGAAAATGGGTTGGAAAAATTGGTATGCAAGTAACTCAAATGGGAACATAATTGAATGATAAATAAAGGGAAAAAAGTGGAATGATAAGTTGTCAAAAAGTTTAGTATTGGATTTTAAAAATGTATATCGAGTCATGATATACATATGTATATCTGCTATATATACGTACATACGAGAATGTTGATGCTTTCGTTTGAACTTCTGACAATTCAAGGGAGTTACTCTGTGGATGATTGCCGATTCGAGTGGCAGCTTGCCAGAATTCAAAGAGACAGTTGCTACTATTGGTATAGTAAGGCAAGAAATATATAGCATACACAAAATCAAATGTCATGTGCTATATCCAATGAAGCATTTCACCGCTATATATTTAGGTTTGTATTCATGATATATTGCCCTCTTGAACAAACATTATATACAATGCATCAATTCGACAAATGGACCATTGTCTGTGCGTACAAACTCTTCTTTCATACATTCTCATTTCTTGTTCGCAAGTTTTCATTATTTTCCGCTGGATATTATGCCATTGCGGAAATAATGAAACGTACAATGAGGAAAAAAAACATCCAACTTTCATTATTATTACATTAAAATAAAAAAAAATAATAAAAGTAAATATGTACCGAGATTTTTTTATGGCAATGTAACTCAGCTCATTTCTATTCAGATATTTTCTAAATTAATTACTCTTGCATTACGTTAATTAAAATAAAGTAACCAGTAAGATAGAAGAGGAAAAAATACTGACAGAAAAATTCCATTTATTATCACTTGAATTTTATTACATATAATATTCTGTTTCAGTAGAATATTCATTTTATTTTTTTTTATGAGTGCTTTATATTCATGTTTGAATGATGTGGACAATGAGTTTCACGTTGGAAATGACGTGAATCAACCTGACACGACTCTCTTACTCAACTATCCACCGGGTCAATGCTGTGGAACTAGAGACAATGTACTCATCGTCGTATCTCTCTATTTAGCTTTGATATCCCTTTCACACATTATAGAATATATTCTCAAAGACTTTGTGAATGCTTTCAATTTAATATAATCCTGTGATGTCAGATAGTGTGTTCTTTAGATCCGATGTCTTATTTTTTTATATTATTTATACTGAATTACAGAAAATTCTGTGAGTAATGTTTTACATTATTTTATTAAAATATATTTTCAGATGACTTATCGAGCGAGTTTAATTCTTTTCCTTTTACTCTTTGGCACATTGGACGAGTCTTCAGCAAGCAAATGCGATCGGCGATTGGACAATACATATAATACAGCGGCAGAACTTGAAGGAAAATTTTTTATCACTATTTGGACTTATAATAAAACTGATATGATTGATCAGTACATGCCAAATACGAGATATATTGGTGAGTCTAATTTTCCAAATTAATTTCTATCTAATAGTGATGTTGTTGGTGAAATGGAACGATGTAATTAATTCGCCTCATTAAATTATGAAGGGGCTTTGTATCGAGTAATGGATTCGTTATAATAATATTGCATTCATGATGAAATAATTATTGAATTTGAGTCGATAATAAATTTGATGGTTGATTTTGATTCTACTTGTGTATGAGAATATGTTGTTGATTCAAAAAAGAAATAAACATATTTTGTTAATTGACACTGATGAATTTGCTGTCGTATTTAATGAGAATAAAAAATGAATGAAAAATTGGGAACAAAATTGAACGAATGACAAAGCCACTGGACTCAACGAATAAAATTGGAAAAAAGTATATGAGGAATGACTGGTATGAAGATCGGTAACTTCATTCCCAAAGGACAGAGAAGAGAATAGAAAAAAAAAATTGTGATCGACGTTATCTGTTCCTTCCACTTTAACTCGTGACGTTCGAAGAATTATTATTTTCATTTGATTTTTTTTTTCTATTTGTGTTTGACTCAGGAATTTTACAATCTATACATACATTGAACAATGTTCAGAGCCAAAAGATTGATTGGAATGTAGAACTATGCATTCTGATCAAATTGAAAATCAATAAAACATTTTAATCGCTATCAAACCAATGGTACTTGATGCTTGTGCTATGGAATCGATGGCATTGGAATTTATTCCCTTTTAATTCGCTGGTGTTTGACGTGCAAAAAAAAAAGATAATATTTTTATTGTTAGTTCATGCAAATAGTGAATAAACATTATTGGAAACTATTTGTGTTGGTAAAATATACATAGAAATAGAATAGAAAAAAAAACAATTCACGAATAAAAAAAAAAATACACATTGTAGAAGCAAAAAGACCGAGCGATGTGATCAAAGAATTTAATTACACATCAATTGAATTCTTCTAGTCGATAAATCCAATTTATATATATGTATTCATTGGAAAGCGTTGCTAGTTTACGTGTTTTATTGTTTCTAAAAGGATTCTTTTTTTCTTCATTTTTACTTGAACTTGTACGATCAATTTATTCGTCACAAGTAAACTATTTGAGTGGCAAAATAAATTCCTGTATAATTCGAATCAATATAAAAGCACGACACAACAGCCGGATTTTTGTTTGGGTTCTCAGATGAAAAAGAAACGAAGCGATAGAAAAAAAAATATGATGAAGGTTTTTCTCTCTTCGAAAGTGTTGTCACAGACTTGACAATCCGTTTTCATGTATACGCTCAACATGAAATGTGATATGTATGCTACGAAGGTTATTATTTTAAATACGTTTCCATGACTAATCCATTTAATTCAGGGTTATGGGAACTGACGCCACACATGGTTAAATTAATGTCTGAAACAATGCTGCTATAACTACTGCGAAGTATATCCACATTTATATTTGAATAAATTTTTTACATGAACAAAATCGTTTATTTTATGCTGCATACAGCACAGAATTAATCTTTCATTCACATATTTTTTTTTATATCAATTTTTAAATATATTCGATTCAAAAAATGTTATTGGAATGCTCCACAGGATTGACATTTAATTATCCTCGGAAATAATAAATGAATTCACGTTAATTTCCATCCAGATAAATTTTAAATAATAACGATGGATGTATAAATTCAATAAAACGCGTGGAGAATTTATGCAGAATATTAAAATGGGAACAGTATTTAAATAATAATATTTTACTTTTAGTTTTATGAGATGTATGTTTGTGACTTTCGTTATTTTTCTGTTCAAACTCATACTCACACATACATGTACGTATATTTAAACAGCTTAATTGCCTGGGAACGGGTTAGGACACATCAACGCAAAAACTCACTGTCGCGACTGAGAGAAGTTGAACGTAGAAAAAAAAAGATAAACATTTGAAAAAAAAAAAAAAATAATATACATGACTTCTAGTTAGTGTATATGAGTTGCACGAGTAGGGGACATGGAAGAAGACCCCCAACATACACCGGAAGCCATAGAGACAAAGTACACACGTAGACAACACATTAACGTTGACGTATATCGAAATATTTCGAGATGATGTACGTGTTGAAAAGATGATAGTGACTTTAATAAACATAATATTTTTTGGAAAATAATTGGGATATATTTAATATTTTATAAACTGATATTTATGTTTATTATAAGTGTAACTGATGTTTAATCTTATGTGCTTTATTAATTTGTGTTTATTTATGTTATTATAGTTGTAAAATATCTAGTTGCATTTAAATTTGATGTTTGTTGAATTGTGAAAAAGAAAAATTTATAAGAAATATGTACAGAGTTAATGCGAGTTTTGAGGAAGTGAAGAATGGAATAAGAAGAAAAATGTTTTATGCAACGCACGTTCAGAAAGATTTATTTCTCTATCCTAGAGCGTCTCAGTAAAACTAAAGACAAGAAAAGAGAAAGACAGTTAGAAATTGACTTGATATCAAGTGAAAACTTTGATCATTAAAAAGAGGAATCACAAAATCATTGATTGTAAAATTTCTTTATAATTTAAATCGAATGAATATTCATATTCAAATATCAATTAATTTTTATTAAGAATCAATTGACGAAATTAAGTCTTTTGAATAAGAGCAAAATGCCAAGAAGGAAATAAAAAAGTTTGTCGTTCAGTCGATGGCGATATCCGTAAGGTAAATCAAATTATCTGGCACTTCATGATGAATAGACAGCTTGAAAAGAAAGAAAGAAAATTTTCATGTTCGAACCCAATTTATCAGACACTTCACTCCACTAATTTCATTTCTCCTGTAAAGCACGTAGCTCATTGCAATCATAAAAATAAAATATCCAACGAGAGTAAATTTATGAGACGGTGCAACCAAATCGAATCTTCTTACTTTTTATATGCAGTGGAAAAAAAAAATATACTTTGCATGAAAGAGAAAAAACAGAATGACTGATTGAAATATGTCCGGATGTGTAGTAATCTATCGTATTGTTTGGTATCATTTTCTTCTCATTATTTGTTTATAATCATAATCATTATGACATTTTAATTATTGCCAAATAATTAAATATTTACAGTGACAATTGAGGGTGATAAATCAAGTGAAATTGGTCCGGAGAAATTCACACGATTTTTATTGACGGCAGACAATAAAAATGAGTCATCAACAGTTGAAGGAACATTCGATCTTATTGATGAAATGCTCACACAATTTTCGGATAAATGTCCAAATAGTATTACCGAGACATCAAAAATTCCAAAGGAAGAAATTAATGTCGCGTGGACTAGTCCCCCTGAGGGAAGTGGTTGCATTCTCATTAGGTATGAATAATTCTCTTCAATCAATAAAAAAAAATAAATAAATATAGATGAACTTTTTCATTGATAAATTGTTAATTGACATTAATTTTAATGATAACAGAGCGACGGTAATGGAAACGCCAGAAACATGGTTTATGGACGAGGGTAATTTAGTTAGAGTAATTTGTCAAGATCCAAAAGCAATTGAGGACGATCCAGGTCCAGTTCTTCCGGAATGTTGCGCGTGCGATGAGGCAAAATACGAAGTGACATTTGAGGGTCTTTGGTCGCGTAATACTCATCCAAAGGTTAAATAAAATTTTAAATAAAAAGTTAATTAATTTATACATTTATCTTTACAACATAATTTTGATATAATTTCAGGATTTTCCGAGCAAAGGATGGCTTATTCGATTTTCTGATGTAATTGGTGCTTCTCATACAGTAGACTACAGATTCTGGCGATTTAATGAAACGGCTAGTGAAGGACTTCAACAAGTTGCTGAGTTTGGCTCCACTAGAATTCTGGAGTCGGAGTTGAAGGATCAAGTACTTATATATGAGTTTTGTTAATTCAACTAATGAAAAATACACTGAATATATTTTTGAAAGTTAATTAATTTTTTATCAATATTAACAGAGCGAACATATTCGTACAATAATTAAAGCCCGTGGAATCAGTCATCCAAATGTAACTGGCAGAACTTTTGCAGTATTTCGAGTTGACAGAAATCATCATTTAATGTCACTCGTGTCCATGATTGGTAAATAAATAAATTAATGATTAAATAAATAAATAATCGAATAAGTTCAATATGGTATTTTTATTTTTTTTAAATTTCATCAAACTTTTACATAAATTTATTTTTACTTATTTGTATACAGTTCCCTCGCCCGATTGGTTTGTCGGCGTTTCTGGACTTGAACTTTGCTTGTCGAATTGCTCATGGGTCGAGCACAAAGAACTCAATTTGTATCCAGTCGATGCGGGTACTGATGACGGTATTACATACGTGGTGCGTTTTCTCATTTTAAATAAAAAATTTTACTGACGTGTAATTTCTCAACTTTTTTATTCCTTGGTGAATAAATTAATCTAACGATTGTGATTGAATTTATTGCAGTCACCCGATTCGAAATCCGATCCCATCGAACCGATAAAACGTATTACTACAAGCTCACCAAATGATACACGTTCACCTTTCTACGATCCCCTTGGGTTTGATATGAAACCCATGGCGAAACTTCATCTAAGTCGACAACGTCTCTATGAAAAAACTTGTGAGGATTCATCGCCTGCGCCTGTCAATTCAGGTGGTGAAACTGATAATAAAGATGATACACATCATAAACGCAACAAAAATAGCAAGTATTTGCTTTTTTTTTTTTTTTTCATCATCCTCTTCATTTTATTGATTCTTATTGTTAATTATAGTAACAGCTTTATTTTATATCTAAACTCGGGAATGTTTCAATCAGGTAATTTCATCTGTTGTATTTTATTGTTCCATGTTTTGATCCTTTTTCTATTATTTTGCTGCTCAATAAAATTATATGATGAAGTATACTCAACTCAATTATTGTAATTAATTAATATTTCTTTTTTACAGAAGCTTGTAGAACAACGCATTGGGGTCCATGGGGTCCATGTTCAGCATCATGCGGACGTGGCACGAGACTTCGACAGAGAAATTACAAAGACAAAACCGCGGCGGCTATGAACAATTGTAATTCAACATTAACTGATCGTGGCACGTGCTATGCCAACAATCCTGATTGGTAAACGAATTAAAATTTCATTCGATTGATTTTTCAATATAGTTTATTCGTTGATTAGTTGCTTGACTCATATGAATATTTCAGTAACAATCGCAATCATGAAGGGACAATTCTCGATACTCCAGCATGTGAATTAAATGAATGGAGCGATTGGAGTTCGTGCACAACGTCATGTGGCGATGGCAGTATGACACGATCGCGCAATTTTATTCATAAGAAAAATCGAAAACATTGTAAAGCAGTGGCGAATGGTCCGGAACTGCAGCAAACAATCGATTGCGAGAATGAGCCGTGTGAAAATGAAGAAATGGAGAGGGTAAGCGAAGTAACGATGGATGATGACAACGTAGTTGATGATGATTATGAAGGTGCTGGTGATGGCCAGGCAGATGATGAGGAGGACGAAGACGAGATGAAGGCAGAGGAAATGGAGGTAACCGAGGAATGGTTGCAGGTGAGAAATAAAATTGCCCGAAAAAAGAAAACAACATTGATAAAGAATAAAAAATATAAATGGAATCAATAAACGAAAAATAACAAAATAAAATTCATATCGTTCATAAAGGCTTTATGCATTATCAATGCAGCGATTAACCACATTATTTGATAACTTGCCTGCGCCATTTCTCGCTGATATCCATCAAGCATTCACATTCGTCACGTCACTCTTTCATTATTGGTCAAGTATCATGGGTCAAGTTCATAAGCCAAAATGAAACCATTGAAAATAAATTTCTAATATTTTTCTTTTGTTTTAATGAATAGTTTTATTCTACTGTGTTTGATTGTATTTATTTATTCATTTGTAGAAATGTCCATCAGAGAGCTATGGTGAATGGAGTTTGTGGTCGCCATGTTCGTCAACATGTGGACCAGGTTCAAAAACTCGATCTCGTCGACCAATTGACGAAAATTCTGAAGGTTTATGGGAGTGTCGCGTTCAAGTTGTCAATTGTACAGCGAAAATTCTGAGTTGTGGGATAACCCCAGACGAAGCTGAAGGTAAGAAAAATATTTATTTATTGAAATCTAATTGTTGTATTGATATTTAAAATTGTAAATGATTTTCAGAGATTTGCAATGAACCGCGTGTAGCTGGATCATGCAATATGGGTTTGAAACGAGTTTATTATAATACATCAACGAATCAATGTCGATTTTTTAATTATGGTGGATGCGATGGAAATAGAAATAATTTTCAGACTGTTGAAGAATGCACAAAAGTTTGCATTGATATTAGAAGTGAGTTGAATAATTTTTTTCCTTTTTTTCTGATCTATCGACATTTTCTAATATTTCATGTCTATGTTTCTATTGCACGCTTGCTAAAATTATGATCAATAAAAAAAAATTATTAAATAAATTGAGAAGAGGAAAGAATTAATGCTAAAACATCGCCTGATGCACAGAAAAATTTTAAAGTTTCGCTGAGTAGCGTATTGAGTTATCACATTCCCGTTCGGGATCAACGAAATGGGAAATCAAAACGCGCTCGACTTGGTGATTTAGATCATTTTACTGAATGCAAATAATACATTTAGAAAAGATAATATTTATCTCATAGATTTAAATTTGTTGAATGATGAATCTTTAATGTATGAATTTTCAGGCGAAGAAGAGTCGGACGATTTTAATGGAATCCAAACAGGAAGTCAAGTGGTATCGACAACACAAGAATACGACGGTGGTGAGAAAATAGATTGTCAGGTTTCTGATTGGAGTGATTGGTCTTATTGTAAAAATTGTCAAGGATATACAACGAAAGTTCGTTCCATTTTGGTAATAAATTATTCATTTAATAACTCACACAAATATTAATTTAAAAAATCAATTAATTTTAATTATATTTTGATGATTAGGTATCATCACGTAATGGTGGAAAAAAATGCCCTATCAAGTTGATAAGAAAAAAGAAATGCAGCAAACTATCTGAATGTTGTAAGCATAAATAAATATCTAAACTTTTAGGTATCTGAATAAAAATTCTATTTTTTTTTTTTTTTTTCATTACAGCAGCGGCAGTAAATCTTGAACGACGTAAACGTTTTCGAGATCACAAATCAACGTGGAAAATGGATGGACGTAAGAGAATAAAATTTATTCATGAAGAAAAAAAATACATAAAGTTTATGAAATGATAATATTTTATAATTTTGCGTTTCGTTAGGATCGGTAAATTGTCAAACAACTCACTGGTCTCATTGGTCGACATGTCGTGGGACTTGTGGTAATGCAATTCAACACAGAACAAGACGAGTTAAAGTTCGTCCACGTGGTCCTAATGCTAAACCATGTACCAGACTCGTGGAATTCAGAAAATGTTCAGTGTTACCATGTTTATAAAATTGAATTGCGGAAAATGTTTTATTTAATTATTTATATAATAACTCATTTCGCATACATACATATATCAATCAATGACAACAAAAAATAAATAAATAATAAAGTGTTACGCACATACATATCTCGTAATAGTGAATTTGTAACAATTGTGAATTTTAATCTTGAAAGATGATGGGATATTCTTGGAAGGGTCCAGTATTATATACAATTAACCACTCATTCTATAATTCAGATAGTCAATTTTTACAATAATTATATTTTCTAGAATTTGTGTTTGTGCGAAAAAATTTTATGAATTTATATAGATATTATTATTGTAGTAAACACATAATATTAAATGAAAGTATGGAGAAGATAAAAAAAAATGTGATGATATAAAAAACTCTTCTGAATGTGCATTTAGTCAGTCTAATTTTTATTTCAATATTTCTCCATTACATCACAAATATTAATTAAATTCAAATGGAATATCTCTATTAATTATTACTAAACATTTTGAAATGGTATTTGCAAATGGTTATTCATAATTATTATACGTCAAAGTGTTTCATTCATCGAAGACATTTATGTTATATAATAATAAAAGACCATCATAATCATGTTGTATTTTTAATTTTTTATATATTTCAATATTTATTATAATTGATACGTACTGTATCACAATATAACATTTCATATTACTATATTGCAATATTGAATTATCATTTAGTATCATCGTTAGATGAATTAGAATTTTCTGTGGTATTTTCATTAGTTTGTTCTAAAACTGGTCGCAAAATTACTTTTATAGTTAATCCACCACTGCTCTTTGTTGCAACCTTTGCTACATCTTTACTATCTGCTATTATTGAATCTGCTATTTCAACCTAGAGCAAATAAAATTATATATTTTAAAATTGTACAATTTGCATCAACATTTTCAAATTGAATTTATTAATAAATTAAAAATACTACTTACAGCTCTTTCTTTATTACCATCAATAGAAATTATTATTCGTACACCATGTTTTTTCCCCAACATTTTATTAATACTTTTTATTTTCGTTCCTAAATCATTTTCAGATATTTTACTTGATACAGTCATTGTCTTTTCATCTTTCATTGATCTATTCCTCGCCTCTTTTGCTTCAGCCTTTGATTTTGTTTCCGCATCAAGGAAATCATTCATTCTCATAAGTTTATAAATTGCTCTCTCCGATTTTGTATCAAAGTCAACAATTTTTACTAATTTTAAATTACGGCGTTTAGAGAGTTTTTGTGCCTCTTCCAATGTAACAACCGTCATTTCATTTGTTTCAGATAATAAAGTAATTCTGGGTACAAACAATTTCTTTTTCTTAGGAACGGGTGGATCACCAGTGTCAGGTATGTCACTGTAACTCTTTTTACTGTCGAAATAATTCCATTCTGGTGTTATTTTATATTGTAATCGTTGTGTATTTATGCACAATAAATTTAAATGACACGAAATACCACGTGTATAATTAAATAATCGTAATGTTTTACACAAAGTGTGCGTCGCCATTGTGTCACGTATTTTTGGTTATGTTGAATATTTTTGGTGGTTATGTTGAACAAAACAGCTGATACTTATATGTATTTTGTGGATGAATGAATTAATGAATGAGCTCCATCTAAATAACAATTCATTGATACACAGACTATAGTGGTGAAGAATAAATTAGATGTCCAAGAAAAATGTAATGACTATTTAAATGAAATTAAAAAAAATTTAATAATGGGTACAAGAAATCGAATTTGTCATTTGTTATCTGCAAAATTACACCATGGATTATTCAAAAATTATATTGTAAAACATAAAAAGTAAGTTCAATAAGAGGTTATGTTTGATAATTATTCAAAAAATTTTATTTGTTTTATTAATAAATGAAAATATTGATTAATTTTTTTTATTGATATTTTATATTTCAGATGTTGTAATTATTTAATTTATAAATATTATTCAAATGGTGATCGTGAATTGAAAGAATACAATACTCCAATTGAAAACATACGAAATTTTAGTATTATTGCTCATGTTGATCATGGTAAAAGTACATTGGCTGACAGATTGCTAGAAATGACCGGTGCAATTAGAATCAATTCTGGTGCACAAGTTTTAGACAAATTACAAGTTGAAAAAGATCGTGGGATAACAGTAAAAGCTCAAACAGTTTCATTGAAATATGTTCATGATGATAAAGAATATTTATTGAATTTAATTGATACACCAGGTCATGTAGATTTTGCCACTGAAGTTCATAGATCATTAGCAGCGTGTCAAGGTGTAATTCTTTTAGTGGATGCCAATGATGGTGTTCAAGCACAAACTGTTGCTAATTTTTATTTAGCATTTGGCCGAGATCTCGTTATTATTCCAGTAATAAATAAAGTTGATTTAAAAAATGCTAATCCTGAACGAGTAATCAAACAATTAAATACATTATTTGATATTAATGAAGATGATGTTCTTAAAATATCAGCTAAATTAGGAACAGGTGTTGATAAAGTATTTGATGCAATTATAAATCGTATTCCACCACCAAAAGTTGATCGTGAAAAATTATTCCGAGCATTAATATTTGATAGTTGGTATGACAAATATAAAGGTGCAATTTCATTAATTTATATTTCTGAAGGATCATTATCACTTCAACAACAGATTACATCTGTTCATACTGGAAAATCATATGAAGTGAAAGGATTGATGCTGCGTCGACCTGAAGACGAGGAAATAAAAACTCTGTAAGTAAATTGATTATCAATTATAATTATTTCTTAATGGATTAAATAAACTGTTGAAACTAAATTAAATTCAAGTTGCATTTAATTTTTTTTTAACTGCCATTTAAACATACTTTACAGAACATAAAATTTGAAAGGATTAATTGTAGTTTTATAAATCTAAATCTATTAAATTTTATATCTATATCGAGTTGAATCTAAATTAAATGCGTTTCGCTGTTAATTTTTTTTCCTGCAGTTGAAAGACTGTAATCAAAATTTAATTTTTAGTTAATTTAATCCATTAGTTTTTATATAATATTTAAAATGGAAATTCTATAAATAATGAAATATTATTCTAGTTATGCCGGTCAAGTGGGATGTGTTGTTTGCAACATGCGAACGTCTAAGGAAGCACACATAGGCGATACATTACATTTAAAAAATCATCCAGTTGAACCTCTTATTGGGTTTTCACCACCAAGAGCCATGGTATTTGCTGGGATATATCCCATGGATCAGTCACAGCATTTGGCACTGAGAAATGCAATTGAACGATTGGTGCTGAATGATAGTGCTGTAAATGTGTCAATTGAAACAAGTCCAGCACTTGGTCAAGGATGGCGTCTCGGTTTTTTAGGATTACTTCACTTGGAAGTATTTACACAACGATTGGAGCAAGAGCATGAAACCACATCGATAATAACTGCACCGAGTGTTACTTATAAAGCTAAAATAATTGGGAAACAAAATATTAAAATTTATGGCTCGGAAGAAATTTCGTTTAATAATCCATTATATTTTCCTCATAAACAGATTGTTAGTGAATTTTATGAACCGATGGTAATAGGCACTATTATTACTCCAGGTACTTGAAAAAATAATTAAATTTTTATGATATATTAAAGTTAGTTTTTAATGAGTTCATGAGATTTTATTTTTGATTTAGATGAATATCTTGGTGGTGTTATAAGTCTTTGCTTAGAAAAACGGGGAGTTGAACAATCAACAAAAAATATTGGTAATAATCGAATGATGTTACAATTCATATTACCATTGAGTGAAATAATTGTTGATTTTCATGATGCTTTGAAATCATTGAGTTCGGGATATGCCAGTTTTGATTATGAAGATAATGGATATCAAGTAACAGATATAGTTAAGGTAATTTATCAGAAATTAATTGGATATCTGAAGTTAATTTGAAGAATTAGTATTTAATTATCACTCTGGATTTTTAGATGGATATTTTACTCAACGGAAATGTGATTGAAGAATTAAGTACCATTGTTCATGCAACAAAAGCAGTTGAACACGCAAAACATTTGACGACAAAATTATTGAATATTATACCAAAACAGCAATTTCAAGTGGCAATTCAAGCGGCTGTTGGTAGTAAAATATTATCAAGAGAAACGATAAAAGCATATAGAAAAGATATCACAGGAAAATTGGTAATTAAAAAAATATTTAAAAAAATTTTTTATTTTTGGTAATTTGCAATAATATCTATTAATGTTTTGACTTTTCTGTTCTTTAAGAAATCCGGTGGAGACGTTCAACGAAGGAAAAAATTATTACAGCAACAATCCGAAGGTAAAAAAAAATTACGAATGGTAGGAAACATTTGTTTACCAAGAGATACGTTCATTGATGTACTGAAAAGATGAGATGAAGTGAAAAATGTAAGATGAAATTTAATAGTTGAAAAAAATAATTCAATAATTAAAATGAATTTTCTGCTATGATTTAAAATTTTTTTTTCATCAAACAACTTTTAAACCTTTCTCAGAGCGTACAAAAAAAATAAAAAAAATTTATTGTCGATTACATTGCATGCAATATGTTGGAGATATGTAATCTCGTTATATACATTACACGATAATGTAGAAATTTAAATGGCCGAGTGCTGCTGGCAGCGATATAAAAATAACACACAACAGTATGGTAGAATAGTCGTCTGTAGTGAAAAATATTAAACAGTTTGAAAGTGGTTGACCTCAGAGCGCATGTGAACTCTATCAAGTCGCTTGAAAAATATGCGATTGCATATATCTACAAAGTGATACTGTATGTGTATATGTTTCATTCACGTACAACTCATTGCATATCGTGATTCGTCAAAAATTTGTCAACTTTAATATTTAATTTGTCATTTTTTTGTTATAACAAAATTGAAAAATGCGAGGCTTAATATGCTGGAAAAAAAGTGATAATTTAATGTAACATTCATAAATACTTACTGGTAAGTACATTTTAGATAATCTATATATTTATATATAATTACAACACGCGAAATTTGAGTAATAATTATAAAAATTGTTACGAAGATAATTGAAAAAAAAATACAATTAATGTTGTTTACGCAATAATCATTATGGTTTATTCATTTTTTCCTTATAACGTCTGTATATTTGTATAAACATATTTTTTTTCTTTTCATTTAATTTATATATATTAAAGAAAAACAGCATATCAATCATAATCATTATGTCAATAATATGAATTGGAATTTTCGTAACAAATAATATTGCTTGTCTCAATAGAACATGATAAAAGGTGATGAAGTTTTTATTTTTCTTAATCGAATGTTTATTGATGCGGCAGTAAATATATAGATATTTATGAGTTATTTTATTTATTTTTTGTTTAATCTTTCGATTCGTGACCACTAGACTGATAACGAAATTTCTTCACAATATAATAGACATCCAATATGATAAAATACTCATTATCCACCGGGTACCTTACATATAAAAATTAAAGTTTATTAAAATTTATTCTAAGAATGAATCATTAAAATATTAATTTGGTAATTCAAAATTAATTTTCATTATGTTCACTCACATATAGTAAAGATACTTTGAATAACTTTGGCTTAATAATTCAGGTATAATAAAATTCGAACTATTGGAAAAGAAAAAAATAATAATAAAGAAGAAATTGATTATTCATGTTTTTTCTTTCATTTGAATACGTCCTGTAAAGACAATTAACGATTAATTTTGTCATTCAGTGAATGCATAAACTCGCATTGTGATTATTAACTGGTATTTTATGTCGCATCCTACTAAGCGATGGTACCAAGTGCGTCATATCACAATTCTTGTGTTCATTGCGTTTCATCAAGTAAAGAGTGAGTAAGCGCTGTACATCAGGGTCCAAAAAGCAAACAAAGTTCATCTCTTATATTGTTTTAGTCAACTACTTTATTACATTAATTGAAAGGTACGCAAATAATTATTCACAGCAATAATTCCAGTGAATATTTTAAGTGATGATAATCTAATTTATTTTTTTTAACTGCTAATTTTTGTATAAATAAATGTATTGAGATAAATAAATTAATTACAATTAATTATTCAACGGTATGATAAAATTTTAAATTAAAATATTTTCAAAGTGTTCAATGAATTAAATATTTAATGCAGAAATGTATTGCAATGTATTATTTATATTTTTTATTTAAATTTTATCAGTTATAATATTTCCCTAGTGTCTGGTAAAAATGAAAAATGATACCATGAACGATACAAATTCATTATCGATAGCGATAAAAGATGAATTGCAAGGTAAAAATAAAAAATTTTCTAATATATTGAAATTGTTATTTAAAAATATTTGTAAATAATTACAGTGAAATGAAATGAATATATATTTCAGATGAAAGTATTCGTATACAAGGTCTTCATGATATGGATTATGTAGGGAAATATCAATTCATGGTATTTTCAATTGTCAGTATTCCATTGATATTGTCAGCAACGTTTGCAGTTGGTTATGTCTTCACAGCCGGTGAAGTCAACTATAGGTGCGGAAAATTGTTCTCTCATGCATTATAATATATGATTTTATAAACATGAATATATTTATTCAATAGATGTCTTGTACCCGAGTGTGAGAATTCATCGTCAGCTATTTGGAATAATTCGTGGGCTGAGCATTCAATACCGAAAAAAAATAATTTATTTGGAAGCTGTGAACATTATACTGTAAAAAATGATTTGTCAGGTTCATGCTCGTCATCATCATTCACGAAAAAAATTTCAAAGTGTGACACCTGGGTGTATGATGCAAAAGAAAAAACAATATTAAACGAGGTAATTACTAAAAAAAAAAAACGGAAAAAAAATTTTTTTTTTTTTCATTTGAATAAATTGCAAATGACTCATTTTAATTTTATATTTTCCATTACAATCGGACTTGAATTTATTTGATTGCAACAGTGGGATATAACATGTGATGAAAATAGATGGAAATTGACGTTAGTTGGCACAATTAATAATGTCGGTCAATTGGTTGGTTTAATGTTTGCTGGATACCTATCAGATAAGCAAGTAGTTTTCTACTTATATAATAAAAAAAAATTATCATTAATTAAACAGATGTTTATTTACAATGAAATATTAATTTCAGACATGGCAGAAGAACTCTTTTGGTGGGTCAAACATTTTGCACGGGAATACTTGGACTTATTCAATCGTTTTCATTTAATTATTGGATGTTTGTAACATTTGAATTTTTACAATCAGTCACAGCTGCTGGAATATACAGTACAGGATTTATATTGGGTAAAATATATCTTCAATATTGTTTATTAATCTGATTTAGATGAAAATTATAATTATAATTTGACTTATTACATATCAAAGATGATATACAATCCAATGACAATTAATTTATTGAGATAATTGGACACCAATATGTTCTATAATTACCCACACTATTCTACCATTCATAAAAGCAATCAAGTGCGTATATATCAGTTAGATATACACATATTTACATGCAATATTGTATATGTATATGATGTAATATATCATATAATGCTAGTGTATATAAATACATACATAACGATTCTTTCATTATTCATTCAGCTGCAAGTAAATTTATTGCTTATATTAATATTATCTCGTCTGTATTAATTTACAATTGAAAAATTGTTTTCAACTAATTACTGTTATTAGAATTGTGAGGAAAAGACGACAGGTTAATATTTATCCATTTATCTATTTGTTTATATGTGTACATGTCTATTGATCAAATGATACATTTATGCATGTCATAATAAAGTTAACGTGATAAATTGCTATGAATAAGATGAATAAAAAATAAATATCATCGTGTGTACACGTGATGAGTGTATTGAATGTAATAACCGGTTTGAATTCAACATTCAATTATTTATTTATTTTTTTTATTTCAGCATTGGAAATGGTTGGTGAAAGACGACGCGTCTTCAGTGGAACAATTATTTGTTGTATGTATGCAATTGGTGAAATAATTTTGGGTTTCACTGCAATGGGATTTAAATCATGGCGAACGATAATGCGAATATTTTTTGCTCCCTGTTTACTTGCAATATGTTTACCTTTCTTGATTCCTGAATCTATCAGGTAATGACGCGTGTATGTTTAAATATTATCAATAATTAATTGTAAATGAATAATTAAAAGTTGGTAATTTGATTAATTGATGGATTAAATTTTTAATAATTTTTTTTTTCAGATGGCTTATTGTGAATAATAAACATGAAAGAGTGATGAAAATTTATCAAAAAATGTCAAAAATGAATGGAATTGAAATATCTAATAAGACAATTGGCATTTATAAAGAATTAAATTCTGCCAATGTATCAACGGTATAACACAATTATCTAATTTTAATTGTCCTCAATTTTTATTTATCTTATATTTACTTTACAGAATGATAATTATTTTTTTTTTATATTTATATTTTATTTGTCAGGAAAAAAAAATTGAATCTGAAAATAACGTTGTCCCAGTGAGAGAAACTTTATCAAGACCAAAATTAATGATAAGATTAATTGCTTGCTGTCTGTGTTGGTTAACAAATACCTTTGTGTATTATGGATTGTCATTAAATTCAGTAGCTTTTGCCGGCGATAAATATCTTAATTTTATACTCGTTTCTTTTGTCGAAATACCGGCTTACTTTCTCAGTTGGATATTAATTGATTATGTAGGCCGAAGATTTACTCTTTCTGGTTCATTTTTGTTGAGTGGTTTTTTTTGTATTGGAATACAATTTATTCCACATGGTAAGAATACAGATGTATATACTTTACCAAAGTATTTTTTCCCTTATATTCCTGATGTTGAGTAAATAAATAATATTCTTTATTTTTTCCTTTTTGTTTCGATTATTAGATCTGTGGTCGTATGCACCTTTGATCCTGTACATGGCTGGTAAAGGATGCATTACAATGGCATTCGCTACTGTGTATGTTTATACTGCTGAATTGTTTCCAACACCAGTTCGACATTTTCTTCTCAGTATTTGCAGCATGACTGGACGGATAGGGTCCATTCTTGCTCCTCAAACTCGTCTTTTAGTAAGTCCATGTAATATGTATTCTTCACCTGTGAATATAGAAGAAAAAATATAAATGAATTTATTAATATAATTTATTAATTTACAGAGCACGATTATGCAATCATTGCCATTGATTCTTTTCGGAACATTGGGTATCATTGCAGGAATTATTTCATTGGTATTCCCAGAGACTCTGGGACAAAAATTACCGGATACAATCGCAGAGGCTGAAAATATTGGACGTAAAACGGATATTAATAAAGATTCATGTGCACCATCTTAGAGAAGAAAAAAAATTGTTCAATTGCCGATGTTGTGTTAGTGTATATCTACTAGTATGTGAGAATGATGTGTGAATTTTTTTAGTGAGTATTCATTCCTCAGTTTTATTTAAAAATATATACGTAATATTATCCAATATATTTTTCTGTAAAAAAATTTACGATCAAGATTTAATTGAAGAAAAAAGAAAAATTATCATATATTAAATATAATTTATAATCAAGATGCAATAGTATCTAGTAAATACATGTTTACCATGACTTACAATTAAATTATATAAAATATACAACCATGTCTATATACATTAATCAAAACTTGATACAATTTTCTCAACAAATAATAATTTTTTTTTCTCACATTAATATAATCGCGATGATTTTACAACTAATTATCATTAAAATAATTCAAATCAAATCAAAAATTATACATAATCCTCTATACAATATCAGTAAAAAATAATTGTAACAATTATTCCCAAATTCAAATTGTCATTTTTTTTTTATCATCATTACTGATAAACTCTTCATTTTTAAATAATCCACACAAACCCAAACACATATATATAATCCTCATTATATACACATGAGGGCATATGCATGTACACAGAGTGTATCGATTTGACCCGAGGGTAACTTGATCACCTGGTTATCGAACGTTCGCAAGTTCATTAGCCGTGGCCCAACCACATTGTATTGGAATACATTGGCTCGTTGATATCCCGGTGTTTCACGTCGTTCACTTAATGGCGTTGATTATGATATATGGTACAATAACGCGAGATTTGCCTCAAATTTTACCTCACTCAATATTATCAATATATAATTATTAAAAATAATTGATATAACCATTTTTATCTGCATATACAATATGACTTTTTTCACCGAAGAAAAATAGAAAAATCGTGTCTATCAAAATATGTACACATATATCCTCCCATTATACATATACATATATCTATAATTTTTTATTTTTTTGTATGGGAATTATTCCATTCTGCGGGTGAAAAAACATGACTGGATGGCAAGCCACCATCCAGTCTGATTGACATGCTCCGAGAAGAATTGCCGTGCGCTGTTGGAAACTTTTACATTGGCATTCATGAATATGGAATAATGCTAATGCCACAACCTTACTCCCCTTTTGCTTATATATGTATACACTCTCGTACATATATATAAAAATATGTATGTATATATGTTATGCAAGCGCAAAAGTTGAACTAAACGTAATCTTATTGGGCAGAGATCTGCAGAAATTTCCGTTACTTTGCCAGATGTTCCGTTGAAAATGGACGGTAGATTAATTAGAAGTTAGTTGAGACAAAAAGCTATAATAAAACTTTGTAGTAGCATCAATGGCTGAACCATACTCAGTTTCATGCCAACACATATTTCTCACTTAGCTCTCCAGCGGCAAAGCGGTAAAATTATACTCGGGTCAAAAAAAAAAAAAGAAAAAAAAAATGAGGTGTACTAAGTCAACTTCTCCTTCACTATAGGGGGTGGCAAACCCACTCACGCATGTACCTATATAATATGTGTATATATATATGTGTGTATGATTCTCCATTCTCATATGAACATACCCTTGTAGAACATAAATCGGTCACCGCCGGATTTACGTTATGCTACTTTTCTTTTTTCCTTTATATTTTTTTTTTGCACAACAATAAAATGTAGTTTATCCCCGGGGTTTTCTAGATGCACAGCGCGCCATTAATTTTAACTGTTGCGTTAAAGAGAATTAAACAAAAAAAAAAAAATAAAAATTGCTCTGGGATCACTTGACCATTGACACTGCATGGCGGTATTATGAATTTATTCATTTATTTTTTTTCAATTACAATAATCTTTTTATATCTCTTTATTTATGTTCATATAACAGAATATAATGCCTCGTGAGGAAAAAGGCTCACGAAATTTACTGACGTGATGAAAAAGGAAAAAAAAAATAAATAAAGAAAGGAAAAAAATAAAAAAGAAAATTGAGTATCATAT
Source organism: Microctonus hyperodae (assembly GCA_030347285.1). Taxonomy (NCBI): domain Eukaryota; kingdom Metazoa; phylum Arthropoda; class Insecta; order Hymenoptera; family Braconidae; genus Microctonus; species Microctonus hyperodae. Next base: position 9,740,698 of record JAQQBR010000001.1, read on the forward strand.
AATAATTTTCCAGCTTCTCAAGTTGGATATAGCGAGGCATTGTGGATGGGGTGAAGAAAAAAAAAATTGGATTTCGATTGACACGAATCAACTTGGTATATAAAGAAAAAAAAAATTGACAGGAAAAAAAAATAAGTACAATCGCAAAAGCTTGTGCGAGAGTATAGAGTTTCGCGACGTTGTTTTACTCCCGCGAGATTTTCGAGTAAATCGCACGGCTGTCACGATGTATTGAGGAAAAAAAAAATATATATATATATATATAAATAGAATAGTGGAGTGTTGCAGGTCGCAGCACGAAATGATTGGCATTACATCCATAGGGAAGTGGATCCCTTGAGTGAGATAATGGATCATCGATTTTATTTTATTTTATTTTTCCACTGCACACTATACCAGCTAAATTATCTCAAGGGAATTTATCATGATTACTCATCCACATTTTCCTTTTACTTCCTTCACAACTATAATTTTCCTCGCTCCCTAAGTATGATGATGTGTCGAAGCACAACCTTTGAAGCTTCAATATTAAACATTAAACACTTTACTAACACTTATAACACATGTAAAAATAAATTACAATATTCATGAATATATTTTGTCATCGTACTTTGCCTTATACCATTGAAAATCGCACTTGCTTTACGTCAGACCCATAGAGTCACAGCAACTTATACGTTGACATAATATATACCTGTAGATACAACTCAAGTTGTTTTCAGAGTCAGCAAGAAGCTTAAGTAAGCTCTTCCAACATCCAACATTTCCAACTTTGCTTGAATATGCTTGTTGATGAACGTGATCAGCACATGTATTCTCAAAATGTTATTTTTTCCTCTGTAATATATTAAATTTATTTAATAATCTTAGTCTTGACTGTAAAAAACTTTTGGAGTACATGAATTATTATTAAATATCAGGAGATTAAATTTGATGAACGTTCATACTGAAATAAATCGTATAAAGAATTGGGGGTTAAACGGATAATATCATTTTTTAGTGCTGCTATGAAAGTAACAAATTACTGATTTACTTTTTTTTTTCCTCGAGGTTGGACGAATGTATAGGAGAGCTAAGGGGAGAGATTGTTGGATGTATGACTGCAGTCTACCGCCCTCACATGACGTAAAAGGTGTATTATAGGCTATGAAAAAATACGAGGGGTGACATGACTATGTATGTATGTATATAAATATATATATTTATGTTAGTGAAAGAGAGTAGTAGTTGAGTTTTACACACACTCACACGAATATCTAGAACTCTGTGTAATTTGTCTGTATGATGTTAGGGGTATAGTATGGATCGCCAATATGACGTCCGGGAACTGCTACAAATTCACGTGCTTGTGCCCCATAATTCCCCTAACTCTCTCTCTTTTTCTCTTGACTTGGGACCCAATAATAGAAACAACTGCAATTTTCACCCCTCTTATATAAGATTGAGGGAAAGTTGTATGAGGCTGGTGCGTATAACTTATATATAATCTTAAACTATTTTTTATATTCGCATTATTACAGTGGGATTATGAAAATTTATTGTCAAGCCATTGGTCGAGATTAATTTTTTTTGAATTACTGAATTTTTTTTCTGAAAAAAAAAATAAGGAAAAAGTAAAAGGAAATTTTCTTGCTTGATAAGTAATTTGTTGTTGGAAGTTGGACGAATTTAATAATCTGAATGTTGGGAAATTATTTAAAAATAAAAAAAAACCTGGTATTTATATTTATCGGCTGACTTTATGTTCATCTTCATCACTTAAAGAACATTCAAATATAAAAATTGGGCATTGAAATATACTTTGTGATTTTTCCAGTACTTTAAGAGTATAAAAACTATTTTATACATTCGGAAATTCTTGTACTTGTGCGATTCACTAAAAGTATATAAGCAAAAGCAGCAAAGAACTTGATAAGTACTTATTACAAGTGTATAATGATATTTCGTAGATGAGTTTCAGGATCATACAAGTTTACTTTCTTTGCGAGAATCGCACGGAATCCCTAGTAGAACTGAAGAAAAACATTAAAATGCTACGAATGTGGAGAATATTCAGTGAACTACAAATGGAACAAGGAAACATGCCAATTGTTTTGGTAATATGCTTACTCCTTAAGTTCGTATAATATTTTACAATTAGTTACTCGAAATAAAAATAAAAAATAAATAAATATAATTTACATACTCGTTAAAGTTTATTATATTTGATTCAAAAGTCGAAATAAATTGTCAACTTTAAAGAATTGAAGTAACTACAATTTAATATTATATCATTAGCTGCTTTCAATACTCTCAAATGCATTTTAATATCACTTAAACGACTTAAAGTTTGGAATAAATACATACAATATGTACTTATGTATATTATACATCTACCCGTATTTCCAAATTGGTGCCAAAGGTGGGGCTCCAAATTGTTCGGTCCACATTCACACAGCTTACACCCTATATACTTCTTATTTAAATCTTATTTGACGTGCTGAAAGAGAGAAAGTACACGTAAGAGGGAGAGTTCGTTGATAAATTCCATTCCCTTAAGTAGTTGCACGAGATGGCGTGTCGCGTTTCCAACATTGAGGGTATAACCCCTCCACTTTGCGCGTTCCGTTTCATTTTGATGGGGTGACTTTGTCAGAGGTTCTTCCTTCCTCTTTTTCTCTTTTGCTCTTGGGTTCGTTCCCTTGACGCGTTTTCTACTGAGTCCTAAGGGGATTCATATAAAGGGAGCATCCCTTTTCTGGCCACACGTTCATTCACCCACGTATATACTCCACCCAACTTCTATTTCCAACTCTCCTACTTATTTGGCTCCTTTGTCTCATTTATTTCTCTCTCTTCTTGCCACTATCTCTTTCATTTTAACTTGCTCATCCTGGAAACGTTTCAGATTACGCATATTCTACCACTCGACCAAACCCTTATTCCTATTAGTTTCATTGGATATTTTCAACATTATCATAATATTCGCTATTTCACTCAACTTTATATGTCATTTATATACACTCTCGGAGAAATTTCTGCTTATGACAACAATAAAAATATAGTAATCTCCGTATTGAATCTGTAATTTATAGTTAATGTAACTATCAACAGTGTACATTAATAGAACAATATTACAATTCTACCAACGTTTATATTATAGTTATCTTTATAATACACTATGGATGAAATTGACTGTTATCACAGTTTCAATAACTATCTGACATTCAATATTAACTATCGAACCGATATGTATAATAATGATATTTTTTATTCATATCGTATTTATAAACAAACGCATGAATATCAAAAATTCAATAATACTATTCATTGATTAGTTAATTCCTTATTTTTAATAAACCTATTTAATTCTTCAACAGTGGATTATAATAATTAAGCGCGAATGATAATACTGACATCTTGTTGTATTATTAAAAAATATCCCAACATTAATAATTGAAAAAATAATTACTAACGCCATGATTGAATAGTTATTATTCATAAGTGCTATGAATAAATTTATTTCTTCAAATCGCAAATTCGTTTACTCAAAATATTATACTTACAGTGTTTTAAATTTATTTTCAAATTTTTTTTTTTTCATATTACTTTCTATTTAAATTTTGAATCATTTATTTTTGTCAAAAATTAATATGATGAGAATACATTTACATAGTTTAACCAAGATAGATTAACTATACATGTACATATATACAATAATCCTTTCGCGATGGTTGGGTAGTATTATCCAAGATACGGTGTGGTGGTAACTTTTCAACGAGAAGCATTAGAGAAGTGGACGAGACGGCATCAAATATGAAGATAGCGCCATGGGGAATTTGTTCGGAGAACAAAGTTCGGGCCAACGAAAATGTGCGCTTGGTTGTATGGAGAGCCAAGTAAACTCTCGCAAGAATCTTATTTGAGGATTCCCCAATGGCAGTACTATAGTTGATGGTTGGTATATATACTGGGGCGGGTTTTAGAACGGAAAAAAGAATAAATCAATATAGACCACCATACCAGCCGTGAATACCAGATGCCTATGGTATCAGCTCATATATACATAAATGAAATAAATTAAATATGATGGTATACATTGATAGAATATATATTTGCAATATATTATATTTATATTTTAATAGTTATTATTCATAAATTCATACTGTCATTGAAAATTATTTTATCTTTATTTCTTAAAGTAAATTTATTGTGGAATATATATTTTTATTAATTAAAATTAAATCCATAAAATTGTAAAGGATATGATGTTATTTGTAGCAATTTTTTTAATGAGTTACTGCTTCTTATTCCTCCAATTTAAATGTATTAATGAAGTAAAGAAATTATTATGACAGATTATATTTAAGAGAAAATGAATTAACGATCATGAAATTATAATATCGATTAATTAAAAAAATATCTGTATCATATAAAATTTACATTCACTCAAAAGTAAAAGACATTCCTTTTATTTTTTCCCCTGTCTTTTTCTCGAAACAGCTGGAAGACATGATAAATTTAATGATACGACCGGAACGAATTATATCATTTTAGAAATGTCTAAATGATGACGAGAGTGTCTGATCCATTATATTATATAGGATCATGCACACATGCTCTATATGACATGACTCAAATCATTTCTCCCCTATCTCTTCACCCATTATTATATTTCCCTTACCAATTTTCTTTCACATAAGAGATATAATAAATATATTTCAAATGACATTGATGATTTAATGTAAATTATCAATCATCGAATTGAGTTCCAGGTTATTCTCATGGATATTATATAAATCCAATCAAGCTATTCATTGATATCACTGATCTTCTAGTGTACAATAATATTTATCGAGTCATCATTCATATACAGTATACAATCCGTTTGTTTATTTCCAGTTCAAGTCAAGATTTATGAACGATATAAACGGCATTTAAACTCGATGAAACATGAAATGCTATATTGGATCATTTGTTCGCATCATGTAACAACTATAACTAGAATATTGCCAAGTAGAGCATGCAATCAAGTTGGATAGTATTGCATGAATAAAAATTACAAGTGTCCAGATGCCAATTTAATTTAAATTTAAATTCATTGGTATTGTATAAGAATAAATTTTAGGATTATTACACATTCTACTAAAATGTTTACAGATAATATCTGGAATACAAATAAAATATACAAGTGGGTACTGTATATAAAATAAATTTTCTATTCTATACATACGCATATATATTACTGGAAAATAAGTGTAACACGACATAACGTATGACAAACACGATGAGATGAATTGAATAGCAATATTCCTCAATTGTATCGTCGCATGCACACATTTCAAATGCAAAATTACAAGTTGGTGGTATAATCCATATATAGTGCCAGATGTTACTATACATCTGGACGCTTGTTGTGGCGTAGTCGCGTGCAGATATATACGTGAGTTTGTCAGCGGTCAGGGATCGTAGACTCATGGCGGCGAGCCACGTAATGGGCCATATATCTTCCTCAACAGCCAACTCTCAGCAGCTCTAAATTACTTCCAGAAGTCGCGCACATTATCTATACAATAATTTAATTTCGGTGATATTTTTTTTTATATTTAATATGTTTTATAAATAACAATGTACATGTATTTTTCATTTTAAACAATTGGTATTAGATCCAGGAATAATATTTGTGAATTTTATATCCTCGGCATTTGGCCAAGTGGATTGTATGACACATTCGCGCGTGGAAACTGCTGTCTAGTCGTATTCTCTGTTATGTACGTGGAATATGAATTTTTACACCTGTGATTTGTAGCCACTAAAAAATTCATGAAGCCGAAGACAACGGGTTATGTCAAATGACATCGATTATTTTCCATACGATTTATATAAATCATTTTTTATTTATATGCTTTTCAATATTTGTATTTATAACTTTTTGATAATTAAAATAAAAATTTGTATATAAATTGATTGATATTATTACATTCAATAAAATATTAATAATTGTTATTTCATCTGTTAAATAATTTCTCATTGAATTATGATAATTTTTATTTCTTTTCTTTTTATTTTTTAATTCTCCAAATATTATACATATATTTTTGTTAGTTAGTGTATGTATTATATTTCACTCTTGCTGAATATTATATTACACTGCGAGAGTTCACGTATAATATTCATGTTAGATGAAAATTATTACATGGCAGGTATTATATCCATTGAAAACTTTTGCAGTAGATATCATTATTTTTCAACATTTACAACTTGCGCTGCTATCTCTTTTGGTCTTTCTATTATAAACACGTATATGACCGCGTTACATATACAATCATTCATCCACTGTGAGAGTTAACTTGTCTTGTCACTCTGCCTGATTCTCGCGGGGTTGCATCAGTGAAAAGCCACGAGCAGTCATATCAGTTGACGTGCAGCTTGCGCGTCAAATCTGCAGTGGTTAAATGTCAACATGAAAATGAAATAAAAGCCATTTAATGTTATTATAAAAAAAAAATATGTATGTATACGTATAAAATATCGAATTCTTTTTTTTTTTTTTGAATCGATTATAATCAATTCAAACAACAAAAATACGTTATTATTATTATTATTATTATTACTATTTAATATAATACAATATTGTAGTTGATATAAATAAATAATTTATACTGATAGAACGTATTAACAAATGTTTATAATTTTGTATATGTATATTTTTCATATGATATTTTTTTTTATAGATCATAATATGGTGTTAGTATAATCAATTGTTATGTTGTAATAATTAATTCTTATGGAAAGAATTAATTTTATAATTAATTTGTTATAAAACAGGCACGTGGTAACTATATTTTTTATTTATGTATACTTATGAATAAGATATGAATAAAAAATATAATTACAACGTGCCAGTTCGTTAGTTGTTGCAATTCTGATATTATAATTTCTGTAGATTATTTTATAGAATTTTCACATTATTTTCCGGGCAACTGGCTGAAAGAAAAGCAGCATTGACTGTTTGTATTGTGAAAATGAGATGAAAAGCGCGTTGAGCTCTCTATTCATGATAATGGCCCGGTCCATTTGCAGGTTTATTAATATTTCAAATGTACGTTAATATAATATTCACTGCATTAACTAAAAATATATTGAGAATAAATTAACATAAAAAAAAAAATATTTATATAAATTTCTCATTTTATTTATTTACGTAGCACTAAAATGCTGTTCTATTTTAATGTGTTCCCATAGTAAAATTAATTTATTTTTCCCATGCTGTACAACATTATTTAACGTTTAGTAATTAAAACTATTACAATATCCAACTGAACTACAATACATTAACATCAAGCCAACGAGAACACGATAATTGAAATTTTATTAAATATATTAATACACAGCCTTATATTATTTAATAATAACATCAATGCAGTTAAAAATTACAAATTAAATACATAGGTTCAGTATTAAATATCGACTACTGCAGCCAACATTTCACCATGAAAATCGCTCTTTTAATTTGGAATAGAAATAGTAAATGTGCGGGTAGGAGTTCATCGTTTGTGCTTTTATTCTACTAATGTATTTCTTTTTTTTAAAGTAACTGGGCTGTGAAATGTTCGTAATGCGCCGATTTATCCCTCCGTCTACCCCACGTGTATTTTATATATACGTATGTGTATATATAACGTCAGTGTCTGAAGAGGAAAAACGAAACAGTGAGACTGTGTATGTATATGTGTGAGAGAAAATAAGGAAGAAAGAGAGCGAGGTAAAGTATATATTCAGAATGCCCTTCAAGAATTTTAATGCCACAGGGAAAGAATTTATTGCGACATGGAATGTGCGGTAATGGCGGAAATACGCGTATAAAAGTAGAGGAAAAGGGTGTGCATTGTCGGCGCCTAATGGCTTGCCTCGGGCGTTGCACAGTGGAGACGACGACAAAAATGTATATATGTATATAAATATACATACATAGATGTATGAATGAATGTATGTATATGGAATTTAGTTTAGAGCAAATATCAAATAGGATATAGGCCTTGTATATTTTCTTATTATTTCTTTCATCTAATTTATTTCATTTTGGTTTTGATGAAAAAAAAAAAAATATACTCAGCTGTAAATATATATAGTGAATTGAATGATATAAATAAATACATTTAGTTATTGTTATCGGTGAATATTTTGATGTAGTAACATTATAAATAATTTATGGAATCTATTTGAACCCAAAGTATTAAATTAAAATTCTGTATCATAAATTCCCGGGATTAATTGAAAAGCTACTATCAGATTTTTTTATTTCATTTTGTGTTATAATATTGAAAATGGTATATTAAATTCAGTATAACTGGTGCAATACAGGTAATTTGAGCAGCGAGCATACGCGTAAAGCCCACGCTAATTGTTGCGACTCATTGAAATTCATGACGCATATGCCAATGCTATTATCCAAGCCGTTAATGGTCATTTTAATTGTCTGAGATTTATTTTTTTTGTTTTTGAATAAAAGTCATTGTTAGCCATTGATAAATTTCGATTATTTTATTTTAAAAAAAAAATTTTTTTTCTCGATAAATATAATATTTATATTAAATATAATTTAATATTAATTATTAATATTATTATTTCGTTCATATAAAACAATTCGTGTTCGTTATTAAATCATATAGAAATTTTATTTTCATCAAGTCAATATGTCGCTTATACAATTCTCGTTACGCTCCTATGTAAGTTTATTTTTTAATTGGCAATTACAAGCAGCGATAAAAACATTTCATCTGTGATCAATTTCATTGTGGAATAAAGAGTTATTTGTTTGGTTGTGCTTGGCCAGACTATTGAATTGCCACTCGAGTCTTATCACTTTCTGCTTCATAGCAGAACAAAAACTGAACTGGTTATACATCGTAGATTTCACAGAGTCAAGATTAACGTAGGTAATAACACGATTTATTCTCTTGCTCCCGACTATATTAAAACAAGAAATATTTTTCATATTCAATTTTTTTTTTTTTTCAAAGTTATTTCTATCATGATGAAGCTCTTATATACAATCGTATTTACTTGGATGTTCATTGCCATTGAATCCAAAAATGTAAGTAAAAAATCACGTATAAATTCACCAAATTTATACTATAATACTTATACATATATTTATCACTTTAAATGTCATTATTTGATAATAATTTAAATTTAACGATAATGGTGAACATTTACGTCTAGTACCACAATTGATATTATTGAAAGCCATTTGGTCTGCGGTTAAGTACGTGCATTAGAACATGTTTCTCGAAGCTTTTATGTATGAAAGAGAGCATTCACATACGAATATTGCTATCGGGTATTTATTGATATGTCAAATGGTAATAATGATGTACTATGAGTCTAAGAGAAAAGTTATATATGCTCTCGATCATTTATATAGATACATTATTGTAATATTATATGAAATCAATGGATTGAAGGTTGTGGTAACCTGGAGATAATGTTATATGATGAAGAAATGACTCTCGTAAATTTATCTTTTTATCTTCTCTCATTGTCACTACTTGCTCATGAAATTCCTCGTAAAATTTAATATACACTACCATCATAATAATAAAATTATGTATCAGTATATAGTTATCAATTGAATCATTAAATTATTTTGTAATACAAAATCGATTTACTAAATTCTTTGATACAAGTGATATTTAAAAATTTTTATAACACAATTGGATATATTTAAAATTGTTATAATCGCGAATTATTAATGTATAGTTTTATGAAGTTATTAATAATTAATTATTTGGATATAATTTTATTTAACATGATAATAAATAATAAATTATATTTGTGAAAAAATTCGTTTCGCCTGAAATTTAATGATATGATATTGAAGCGTTTTTTGAATTTTTGGAGTAAATGCTGGCGTTTGAACAAGAAAATATAATGTAATAGAAAACATCTGGTTCCATTGGACGGTGGACCAATTCAACTGTCGGAGTGACCGAGATGTCAGCAGAATTTTATGGCTTCTTGCGAGCAACTTGACGTGAAGGTTTTGGGAGGGTGGCCCATTGCAATTGAACGCCGGCTGCTTCCAACACCTTTTCTTATTATTTTACTTAATATATACTGTCAACCTAGAGAAAGAAAAGTGACCATTGAATGTCACAATTGTTCACGAACAAAATCCTCAATCATTTCCTTTTTCAATCACCCACTTCATCATTTCATTCGTTTCAAATATACAAGTCATAGATTATTTTTTATAATTTTTTTTTATAGCTTGATAAAAAATTATCGTTCGAGAAATGCGATCATGATGGTTGGAAGGTGCAGAATATTTCGATTGTGCGAACTGCTGATAAAATAAATTTCACGGCAAACATTGCGAACTCCACCGGTGAGGTCTGTCCAAACAAATAAATTGAATTTATTTCATTGCAAATTATTGCGCTATCATATGTTATTTTTATTAATTTTATTTTACAGAAAATAGCGAATACAAGTTATGAAGTTAAAATCATTTTATCAGGATGTAGTGAAAATTTCACTTGCACTAATTTTACAAATTTAGCAAAGGAACATTCTGATTGTACCGGCAATCGCACTGAATTTGAGAAAGAAAAGTGTACAGTAATAAAGGTAAAATGAATAATTTGCTAAATTAATAACTTTTACTTAAACTAATAGTATTTATTTTTTCTATTAATCACAGATAATTGAAGATTGGGCACGTGAATCAACGAATTTAAAAGTATCACGTGAAAATAAAAATCCTCGAAACGGTTGTGTTCTCTATGAAACACATTTGAATAAATCACAAACGACTCAAAAGCCTGAACGAAAAATTAATGGATTAATCAATGGATTACTTCACATGACTCCGTTATCGAAGCATGATCCAATGCATCCAAGTTTGATACTCTAGAATTAAATAAAATGATATTTATTTCCATCTGAATTATATTGTTCATTAAAATTGGTGTCTGAATAAATAGCTGAAAAATATAAGCATGAAAAAATTTACTTGTTTATTTATTATCATTTATGTCAATAGTTTTTAATTATTGGAAAAAAATTTATGTGTTATCCCAACACCAGCTGAAGCCTCAAGTATTTGAGAAAAGAACACATATTTCATAGTATACAAGAGATCCTTATGTAAAATGCGAGGAAAAAAATTCAGAGTATGATGCTGATGTGGATATCAATAACCGCACGATTTTCCTGTTCTTGATTTTCATATATTATTCTAGCAAGCTGTTGGGTTATTGTGCTGAATATATCTACGTTATCACTGAGGAAATACGTGTGTATATTCACGTATAAAATTTTCATGTGTAAAAGGAATAAAGAAAGGTAAAACAAGGTGTAGGAAAATAAAGCATACGAGTTGTAAAAGCATGGAAAATCAGTGGAGAGAACAGAAGGAGTGTTGCAAAAGTATGCGGCTTTTGTAATGATGAATACGTCTAGACGGATGTACTTGACGCAATGAAAAACATCAGACGACGATGAATGGATAGGGAAAATTGATTCAGTTGTGATGTGAAAGTTGTTAATGAATTTACCACAAGTTAAATAAAATTTATTGATTTTATACAACACGTCTACGTGACATTACTATAAATTATTTTTTATTTTTGCCTGTATATAATTGCATATATGCATAAAATTCATTAGTATATGAAGATAAATTTCCGATTATGACCACAATAGAAATGTAAATAGTAATTCTTGTATTGACCTTGTGATTTACATACAACTGTATTAGAATTTTAACAAAGATTGAATTGTAGTTGATTTTATGATTAAATGTAGTTTAGTTCATTATTACAAAGATTCTAATAGCTATTAGATGTTAGTAAATTTAAGAATAAATATAATCAGAAAAGCGAAATTTTCTTCAATAAAAAAATTATAGATTTATGAAAATAATATTATTCCATGATCTATTAATATAAAAATTTCTATTAAATTTATAATTATACATTTTTGCCAAATTATATTTCATAGTTCAAATAGTCCTTTGTGACTATCTTGATACTTTCATTCCTCTTTCTCACTATTTGTACTATTTAAATTTATACCAATTTCATTTATATAATTTAGCTAGGTGTATAAATCCAAATTAATGAATGTATTGATAATTTATTGTCACGAAAATTAGTTATGTTTATTCTTTTTTTTTTTTTTAATGAAACCAAGGCTCTCCATTGATTGCTCCATTCATTTTTTTCCAATTATACAAGTTATCAACTAACAAACAAGCACATGGTAACAATATTAATCATTCATGTCTTATCAATAAATATTCACATAAACAAAAAAAAATTAAATTACTACATACAAAGTTAGTTTGACTCATTAAAATTTGATAATTATATACAAAACAAATAGCAACAATATCAAGACTTTGTACAATAAAAAAAAAATAATTAAAACGCACCACAATGAAAAATAATTGCAACTGTCAAAGTTAAATAATTATCACTTAACCAACTATTAATTTTCCTAAGTGCATGCAATTTAATTTAAAAACTATGGACATATTTACAAACATAAATAATAGCAATACGCCAAAAATGATGAGGACAAATGTGCGTGGTGTACTTGATGTGTTACAAATTTTTCACGTAAATTGTATTTATTAGTAGCGTGAGAGGGCGCTACAAAGTATATAAAAAGGGTGCGTAAGGCGGAATCAAGACAGACGTGGTTGTCAGGCGGGAACAGAACAGAGTGAGGGTCGGTGCAAAGCGTTTACCGCACAATGGGGCGGCCTATTGTCATGCAGATTCCCTCTTGCCTAATATAAAGTGATCATCAGGGGCATCCAGACAATCGTCACCCCGCTCACCCGCTTTGCCGCACCTATATGTATACATTCATACATATTTACATACATATATGTATATACTTCCACATTTGGTTGATGAGAGAAAAGGGTTGATGTGCTCAGTAGCGCACCGGGTTGTCTGGTTTGGCCCATGTGTATATCTCTCTATAACGTGTGTGATTGTGTTTGAATCACCCTTTTTGAAGACTCGATAATTGAAGGGGCGAATATATTTCACAGGAATGATACATAGTATTTGCCAATTTTATTCTCTTCATCAAAATATGTTGGCTATGGTAATATAAATTAAGAAATAATAATTACATAGTAAAAATAATAGATACAATGAATTATTTGAAATCGCTACAGATATTTAATTTATATTATACATGATTAATTAAAATGAGAAGAAGAAAAACAATATTGATAGTTATTGTAATCGTATTTTTTTTATAGCAAAGTTTTATATCTTTTAACTTGCTCAAGTGGCGTTAATTCAATCAGTCTTCTGAAACGAACAGCCGTTGAAGACAAAGAAGTGTGCCTGTAAAATAAAAAAAAAATGAGTAGAAAAATATATATATATAAGTGATGGTGAATGAAAGGAATGAGAAGAGTGTCACTTGAATCTGCAAGGGAAATTAACAATGTTTTCCTCCACCTCTCTTCTCAAGGATCACTTGTAGCTAAGTAGCATTCTTCACTGTGGAACGTGTTACTTGAACCGGCCAAGGCTTTATACGTTTTCGCTTCATCATCCATGTAGACACTTAGCCCTTTCATTGCTGTTACGTATACGTTAAACTATTATAATTTGTAATATAAAGTACTATGAATATTTATTTTCAAATTTATTTTTATAATATTTAGTCGAGGTGAATAACAAACTGCATATGTATAAGAAATATAATAGAAGAGCATTTGTTTCATCAATAAATTTGATGTCATAGATTCCAATATCTCAATCGTGATATGGGACCAAAACAAAAAAAGGAATAATAAATAAATGATAGAAAAAAAAAATACGTTTGAGTGATAGAAGCGAAAAACAACTCGTGGAATTTTTCCAAGCAATGTCGAGACGCCTGGTCCCTATCGAAATTAAATCTGACGTCAAAATACTCCACACCACGCATTTCTTCTATTCGAAAGAGAAGAGAACAATCAAAGTAAAAGAGGCCAGTGGCATAGAAGGAAGTTAGGGGAAGATGACTGCCACATTTTTTCCTTCGCGGATCTTATCTCATAAAAATATACTCCATTATATGTACGTTAAAATGTCAGCCGAGAATATTGGAAAAATTTTCAGAATTCCAAGTGTAGTTTATAATATGAAAATAATGTTGGATGATATGTTATTTGCTGATATTATTTCTTCAAAAATTGTTTTAGAAAACATTCCGGTTAATATATAAATAATATCTTGCATTGTTCTTATATTTTCTCCTATTGAACAATATATATAAATATTATTTTATATATCTCGCTCGGTTTTATAACTAAATTTATGCATGAGTAAGTATATTTTATTCCATCATGGTTCTCGCATTCATTCCTCGCAAGATACCTTGTAAATATTTGAAAAGTCCTTGGAATACATCTGCCATAAAGAATGTTAAAAATTTTATCAAAGAAAACTTATCTTAATACTATTATAAATTTACAAACAAATATACATCATGATAAATAACATAAATAATTATAATATACGATGTCGAGATTGGATCCATAATTTCAAGTAGGCTCAACTGAGAAGAGGTGACCGGAGGGTAAAAGCTTGAGTAGCTAGAATTCATGTTTAGTAAGCACCAAGATTACATATATCCATTATTATACTAGAGTTGAATCATCCACACGGTGACGCAGTGCGATAATCCACTAGACGTATTGTAACGTTCATAATATATGTACATATGCATATACGACACGTGTATACGATAAATGCTGATAATTTTGATTATCTTATACAAGCACAATATTATATCGTATGCATGACAATGCACAATAATGCTTATCATAAAATTATCATATCAATAATTATATTAAGAAAAATTTAATCGTATAATTTTTTAACATTTTTATAAATTTCTGTAACTGCATTAAATTTTTCTGTCTTTTAATATACAATCTCTCGTATTAACTGTGTTTGCTACCCGCGTTCTGTCACGTTTATATACAGCTTTTTCATTTTACGCTGGCCTTTGATATAGAACTCTCAAAGGAATGTCTGCTGTTAACCGCCGTCTGGTGGGTGACCCACAGTTTGAGAAATGAGGGTTCAAGCCCTTGTGTATGTATACAGGCACTTCTATTTCTCTCTCTCATTCACTATCTTTCTCTCTGTACGCTGCTTTGTATAATAGACTTGATGAGAGATGACAGGGTACATGTCTTCACGTGGCAAATAACCAGCTTATTTTCAATAGTGGTTAACCCAGATTTCTCGCATGCTATTTTTTTGTTTATAAACTACCTGAAATACCCATGTAGTACATTAATTATAATCTTCATAATAAACATATTATAGATATGTTTTCTTCATTTATTTCAAGTATATAAACAATATGTCAAATTACGAAATAGAAATTAAAGAAGAATAATTTATGATTATTTTTATAGAAAAATTCTGTATTAACAAAACTGTCTATTATTAATAAAGATAAATTCTTCTTTAATTATTTCCTTTTTAAATAATTATATTGATAGTATTATTGATATTATTAAATTTAATAAATACGAAATGTTTATTGCTTGTTCGAAATTGGAAATTGATTTTATAAGAGAGACAAAAACAAAATAGTTCTGTATCAGCATTGTGATGACAAGCGCAGTTAAATATTCGATAGCTATCAGTATTCAAGTCAGTGGTCAACTTGGGCTATTTGGCTATGCCCAAGACAAATCCACATTTGAAAACCGGGATATACATTCATGTATGTATACAATCATACGTGTGCACACAGTTACAAAATTTGAGCAACAAACACAAAAATTTCTTGAAGAGTCTTCATGAGAGCTTGCAGTATATAACGTGGCTTCTGATATAAACTGACTTTACGTGATTCAGCTTTCTCATATGGTATTCGTCTTAAATTTAGGACTATCCACATTGGCCAATGTACACTGCGATCATTTCGAAGCGAGAAACGTGAGGCTGTGGGAAAAGAAGCTTGGACAACAACAAAAGTCTTATTTATATTATATATGTATGTAGTTTTTCTTGTGCTAGACAATTCTAAACTGGACTTTTTTTTTGTGTAGAAGTATACGTACGACTTTACTGCCACAATTTCTTTGTCTGCGAATTGTGGACAACATAAGTATAAAACAACTTCAAGAGTGTATATTTACGTGACATATATTCGACTTGTTTTCTTAACTCAATGGCGGTTGAGAAAATTTGACTTGACCACGTGCATGGAGTTCCTACAAAAATTTATTGGCTCACTGAAATTGGATGAGCTCACTTGACAAATAAATTAATGAAATTCAATTTATTTAGATAGATGAATGACATAAAAATCTTTCGTTCTTAGAAATTAAGAACACAGGAACTGCCAAGAAATTTAGCCATAGAAATTCGTAAATAAAGTAATTATTAATATTACTAAATGTTGCGAAAAATGATGTTGTATTGAAAACTGCATTGGCTTTGTATATTTACTGTATGTATCAGGATAGTTGAATCCGTAAAATGTGTGGAATAAAAATTGAATGCTCGAGTTCAATCGAATCATCAAAATAGCGTAAATTTAATCGACAATACAATTGAAATCGGGGTACAAGTCTTTGATTCTTCAGGGATTTTGATATTGAAGTAAAACTCCTCTGTTCTTCATTCATCGCTTTACGTTTTCCCCTTTCTCTTTTTTCGTACTCGCGCAACAGCGCAGTGGGAAATCAAACGAGGGGGTTCAATTTTCCGCATAGGAGAGCATCAACCAAGACGCCTTAAACACCACTATATACATTTATATACGTGTATACATATACAGTATACATACAAAGAAAAAGATGTATCTTTAAATTCAACGTTCACTATTGAACCAAGGAAAAGAGGGTCAGACAAATCGAGATGAGTTCATAGATCCGTTTATTACTTTTCAATCAAGCTCAGGTATTGAAAAGAAATGGGCCAATTCAGAAAAAAAAAATGGGCGCCATGAAGTCGAGTAAGTACATATATATATAAAAAAAAAAAGAGTTTGACTATTCGTAAATAATCTTCCACTGATATCAGCAGTATATTCCGAGTAAAAGAAAAAATAATATAAATTAAATAAAACGTAAAAAAAAATTGTACGGGAAATAAATAAAAATGATAATAAATAAACTAATAGTGAAGGATAAAAAAAAAAGAGATGAAAAAAAAAATCTAATAAGTCAACATGGAAGCAAATTTACGTTGGCAAAGAAATAATGACTCGCAACTGTCGACTAGAATGATAGATAGAAAATCCAAAGTAATCCAAGTGGTTCGTAAAAA
>JAQQBR010000001.1:9758091-9776796 GCA_030347285.1 Microctonus hyperodae
AAAAAAAAAAACAAAAAAAAAACTTGAAATAAAGTTGGAAATGATTGGACCATTTATTCCAAACTAAATTAAATATAAAAAGAAATATAAATGCATATTATTCAATTAAATTTTCACCGGAATAATAACAATGAATATACACATACGAAAAAAAATATTGAGGTAATTTTGAAAGCATTGAATTAATTGAACGTATTAAATTATTTCAATGGAGTTGGAAAAATTTCGTTATTTCCATACTGAATAAATTATGACAAAATATTTAAAATTAATTATTCCAATATTACAACTTTAGTCAAACAATAAAGATGAATTAGTCCATAACTAAATTATTGATTCAAAAAAATATTACCATATTAAAATAATTTACTTGAAATATATAATAATAATAAATTAATCTAATATTTTCGATTGCACTGATATAATTTTTTCAAATTTAATCATATACATATATCGCTCAATGTGTGACAGTTAAACAAAACAAAAGAAAACCAATACAAGACGTTGGAGGAGTTGATGATTACGAAATGGCAATCGATTGCGCATAACCACAGAGTGTATGGCATACGTATCTACTCAAATTCACATGAACGACTTATGTACATATGTATTATGTACATATATTTAGACTGAAAGGGCAGAGATGAAACTGTGAACAAGGAAGCATACATGAGTATTATCGGACGTACATTTTGCCGATGGTTAACGTATCGTGGACTCCCTCCATTTGTACGTGAATGGCATGACGAGACGAAGAGAGTGTGGTTGGTTAACTGGTTTCCTCTATATACATTCCTATATGTACATACGTACATACATATATACACGTTTATACCTTGGGCTCATCCGTGATCTCATTCCGTAATCCGAACTTATAACCATCATCGTTGATATACGTAAGTCGAGCAAATAGAATACAGTAACATCATGCTACAAACACGAAGAATTTTCAATTTTAAATATATATATTTAATAAATATATGCACAATATCTGGTATATAATATATAAATATATATTAATGTTTATTTCTATAACAAAATTTATTGTATTATTAAATTAAATAGAGTTTTGTAAATTATTTTGTGATATAAGAAATATTTTTGTACACGCACGAATGAGCACTGCCAAGTGACTTCAGTTTCAATTTGAGATAAATGATTTTTTTTTTCCTCTAAGAACAGTATAAGCTTCTGCATGTACACGATGGTTATGTGGTGTAGGGTCATACAATTTCTAAAAAAATGTTCACCAAGCATATCCACGTTGGGTTTGCGCTTGAACGCCCCCAATTGTCGTTCACTGATGTGAGAGTGATCCCATTACAACGTCTATTCCTCTCACTTTCATTCATGTTCGTTCCTCTTGACACAATGACTGGGCAATAGTGTACGCAATAGTACGTATGTCATTTCATCTCTCTTGTCTCGTCATATCTATATGTATATACATATATATCTCAATATAATATATCTGTGGATATATAGTTAGTGACGGGTTAAATCCGAATCTGTTTTACACATCGATGGCTTTATATGAAAAGATATCTACCACTCTACTGTCATATTAAATGACATGTTTGACGGACCGAATGTTTGAGATATAGGTATTTAAAAAGGTTGCCTTTCGCTTGATGCATTTGATGTTGTATGATTTTTTGTTGTGCAAAAAAAAAAAAAATATATGTATGAAATAAAATGTTTGTGTGGGACATTGGCCGTATTTGTGTGTAATATAAGGATAAATAAAGAGGAATGAAGAAGGGAATGGTATCAGCGAGAGAGTGAATCAAACGATATTGAAGGTGAGAAATGAGAAAACTGAACGATCGTGAAATATTGAATTGTACGTTAGGCGCCATCGTGTTTTTCATTCATTTTCGTATAGATTTGTCGCGACAAAATGTATATATGTATACGATAAAGTAAGCCAGTAGTATGAGGAAGAAGTATGGATGGCCAAGAAGAGTTTCAGAAAGTCAAGTGTTACCAAAGAAAAAAGTTGAAAGAGCAAGAACAAGAATGACGCATGAAAGAAATCAACTTGGCCAGTCATATCATTTCTTTTGGTAAAGTTACAAAGATAACCCAAAGCACAATATTTTTATTTCTATTTTTCATCAATAACTGTCAAATAAATATTGGAATATTATTGTGACAATTATTTAATTACGACAGTAAATGGAAAATGATGAATTGGTATAAAGACATGGCATGAAAATAGAGAATCAACAAATTGTATCGTAGAGCTTGATTTAAAAGCAATGTGGGTATGTGCACTCTACCATTAATCGATACTATCAATTCTGTCTGTGGCATTTTAGTATTGGTATACGGCGCTAAATTGCGTAATTGTATAACCACCTGCGTATCTCAAAATAACTTACAAGTCTGTTGAATTGTCTCTCATTTTTATTTTCTTCTGAAATTAAAAATATTTCTCTTGTAATAAAAAATAAAATGTTGCTTTTCATATATTAAATAATATTATTAAAGCAGTGAAAATCAAATTGTATACATAAACTTCCATCTTATTTTATGCAGGATAATTAAATGAAATACTACTTATTATTTTTAGTTTTATTATAATTTTTTTACGTTCATTGAAAGTATGAAAGAAATATAGAGATGAAGAAAGAATGAGAGAAAGCAAAAAGTTCTTTAACGATGGAAAAATGATACGAGGGTTAAATGGTGTGCGAGTTATGGAATAATATAAACTTGGATGGTGGCACCATAATTTCGTGGATCATAAAACTCACTCGGTAATTCGAAATTCAACGATCCGAGTATTCATGAAAAATTACCATTGATTATCTAATAAATTTATTTTTATTCTTCCTCTATCGTTAAGTTATGCAAGTGATTGATTTGAATAATTATATCTTTATAATATTATAGATTATCTATTTACTTTAAGAAATTTTTTATAAAAAATACTGATGATGAAGACAGTGTGGTGGTGAGATGAGATAAGTCAACTCGACTTGCGATATTCTTTTAGTTTCATGACATTAATAATACTTCACTGGAGTATAATTATATATCCAACCAAGAAAGTCCTCAACTCTCTAATGATTATGCAGAGGATTGAGGGTTGGGGTGATGCACTCTACATAAGTCCATAGAGCTGATCTTAGTCTTGGCATCAACTCATCGAGTCATTCGCTGTAGCTAGAAGCGGTAGCTGGTTACACTTTCAAAGTTCATGTCATCTTAATGCCTCGAGGATGCTGTCATACATCTATGTATCTTGAACCAGAGTTGATGCTTTGCTCATAGCCATGATACACCTAAGCCAATCAATCATGTTGCATAATATCTGGTGATATTTCAACTTGAAGATGGAATTTTAACTTAAAAGATAATTAATTCCTATATATCTATTATTCAGATATAATTGTTGTCATCAAAATATAATTATCGCGTTTGAAATATACAGATATTACGAAAAAATATATTAATATGTATTATAATAATTTTATTTTATATATTTTCATGATTATCAACAGTAATTTATTGAGTTTCTTCGATTCAAATCAAAAATTTAAATATATGAGTGAACACGAACATGTGTCTTGGCGAAGACATGAGCTATATATGACAGTGAAGAGGAAAGAATGAACATTTTCCTTGGTTGTACCTTGTCTTTTGAACGTGAACACGTTAGTTCAGTCGGTATTGAGAATACGTGCTTCTATAGAATGCAAGCCAAGCGGCAGAAAAGGGACATCGACATTTGATCGCTTCTTTCGATATACGAAGAAAATTGTGCTTCATCCCAAACGAATTCCAAATTGACGCGCTCTTGATGCTGTTCATTTTGCTCATGCGCGTTAAATATTCCTTTGTGTAAAGAGAATATGAAAAAAAAAAATAGTGAAACGCAATTCAATCGGAATTTTCGTTCTATTGTATATTATATATAAAAAAAAATGTATAAAATGCGTTTAATGTTTATAGAGACATATCAAATGAAATATTTTTATTTCTAAGGTGTTCGTTATTTTAAATCAAAAAGAAATTCAACGCAAAGTACCGTGTACAAAAGTTCAAATGAATGAGATAAATAAAAGAGTACAGAAAATAACATAGCAACATTCTATTTACATTGAGCGTGAATATATTCTTTGTGCGAGGGTGAAATTCGAATGATGGAACTGAAACTAGAAACTCAGTAACTTTCAATATGATATTGTTGGATACTAAAAAGCAGTCAAGCGATTTTTAAAAGATGTAGAGAAAATATGTGATAAAATGTGTACGAGAAAATGAAAGTCCAGAGAATCAAAGGGCCCTTTTTACACGTTATATCAAATATCTTGGAAGACGAGATATTGCAAATAACCAGAAGCAGCAGATAATATAAATTGAGCGCAGTCATGCGAATACAATATTCACAACGGAACATAAGAATGTATTTGATTATTCCTCATGAACTTCCGTTTCAATAAAACTCTTTCCCTTCTCGAATATTTGATTCTAAAAATTGAAGGAAAAAAATTAACGTAATGATTATTTGTACGTGATATTTATCAACAAATAAATTTTTATTATTATATTTACCTGGGTGATTATTTGACATTTTTACGACTGAATAAATATATAGATATGGACGTACCGGAAATCCTGTAATGTTCAAGATGAGCCCAATATCCCCTTCACTGATGATACTTTTGCAATCCCGTTTCCAAGAATATTATTCGATAGTACTGTCAACCGTCGTTTTCATCTCCACTCGCTCTTTATTTTTTCAGGTACGTTTATTATATTTCATCCAGGACTTATTTCCAATTATACATCTGAAACATAAAAATTGATTAATTTTGCTGTAGCGACTGGTTAATGTGAAGGTAAAAATCTATTAAAAAAAATAAAATCATATATTATTTTGACTTTAAATAATAAATCTAAGCTTGCAATAAAACTATAAAATATTATATTTCATTACACTTACGAGAAAAATATAACCTTGTATTAAAATGATTATTATGAACGTATTTTATCAGATTCCATCATGAATTATCAACAATCTCAAGTGTGTACACATTGAGTAAATAAATGACTTAATTGTTATAATGATTATATAAATTAATCATTATCACAACGCTTGACAATTTAATTTTTCTTTTTATGATTAATTTTCTTGGATACGAGCCAATATTTTTTTTTCTCACTCATTATGCCACTCATCTCATTCCTTTCATTCATTACATTTCTTTTTCTCTAGTTTTATTCACCAGTAATAACATCGTGCACTTCTCAAAGTACTTTTTTTTTTCTCCAAACATTTTTCAACTTGCTCCAATTGATTTGTCGTCAAACGTTGGTATTTTAATTGAAAACTTTATTTCATTTTGTGAAAAATAACGTTTGAACAAATTATTTATCTAACTGATAACAATTGCTATTACTATTAAGTATTTCATCGTAATTTTATCAAGGCCAATGCGATAACACAGTAGTATAAATACAGTTGATGCTCAATCAGTGACATTAGTACTTTTACTTCAACGCTCGTATACATTTGATTAATTCCTAACAGAATATAAATAAAAATACATTGTTAAAATGAAATTGACAATTTTCACAATAATTTGCCTGTCGTTGGCATTCAGTGTGACTTGCAACGATCTTAATGTCGGTAAACGCGAACCAGGCGATGTTTTAGTTGCATCACGACGACTACTTCGAGTAAGTTCAATAACCATCATCCAAATACAAATCCAAATAAATAAATATATACAATCGACAAATTTTTATTGACAATAATATCTAAATAATTCACAACATTACAAGTTTCAAAATAATAATTGTAATAAATATTCTATGAATAAATACATTTATATTTCAATACACTGAATGTTTTACTTATTTAGGATGATGTTATTCCTGGTAGACCATTGGTAGCTTGGTCAGGATACAATGCCGCTGGTAACATTACCGCTGTGAACGCTGTCAATGCACCAGGATCCAATGCACTTGTACGAATAGTCAAAGGTGGACCAGGAACAAGTAGTGTCGTGGTATTGGCAATCAGTAAACTCGGTGAAGGTTTGGATGTTCAATTAAATATTTATGCTACATTGAAAAATTCTACCACTTCAGCTTAAATATTTTATTATCCTACTTTACACCATTACAATCTACACTATTCAATTTATATAAAATAATCAAAACTGTATTATTTGCTTTCATTGATGTTAGTGTAATTAGTCGCTCCAAATAATGTAAAAATTATATAATCATATAAAAAAAAAATGCAATACACTTGATTAATTTTGTTATATTTATTTATGTAATAGTAATTATATATTTAATTTTCATTTCATTGTTTTTACTTGCTGTTGCATTTATCTATATGATATATCGAGGAAGAGATTAATTTTAAATTAATTCATTGAACTGTGAAATTATACAGTTCATGGTTTAGGATTTGCGTTCTCTGAACGTGTAACAGACACAATTTGCGTTTACAGGATATATTAGTGTTTATAAGTATTGTTGAAATCAGTGAATACACATTCTCTCTAACATTTATTCTGCATGGATATATGTACATGCGTATGAGATTTACTGTACGTATATATTCCACATGGCATTGCGATTAACGAAAGAGAATTGGTTAAATGTGTGGGGGCGCTAGTAAATACTCTCGGTCCAATTGTCCGTACCATGAGTTTTGGTCACGAAATAGGGAGCATTCAAGTGCATTGGGTATTGTGGCAGACCAACCGAAGTAACATGGCTCACATTCAATGGAAAACGAGAGATAAACATAGGCCGATGAAGTGAAGGCGTTGGTGCGTATTTCTTGTTTTCAACTTGGGTCAGATAATTGTATCGTGAATTTAATTTATATTAAATTCAACTTTTATTACAATTAATATAATTATATAAAATTACAGTGTATTATTTTTTTTAACAATAATTGCATTAAACAACAAAGTTTTAATATTTACATTATTATTACACAAATAAATAGTAATCATGACTATCGAGTTTTCTACTTGTTTAAAATAAAAATAGATAGAAAAAAAAAAATATACATATTGCTTGGACAAGTTTGCGAAAGGATAATATAAAATGATGTGTTGAGCAGTGTATAAATAGAGAATAACTTTTGCTATATTCACAACGGGAATTGCATGCAGATATTCTCTCACCGCGAAAAACTTTTTGAAAACTTTAATAGCCAATTCTTTTCCACTTGGCTACCACATTGCCATATATGTACACATATATTCATATATAAAATTTTTCATATGTGTATTACATCTATATATGTATATACATATTGGTAAGTATCTGTTGGTGTATATATGTATGACTTCTTTTGTTGTTACATCAGATGAAAGTTAGACGATCTACTCGTTGGCGTTTTGCGGTCAGGATCATTTTTTACAATTCAACTGAAAATTATTTGGAAAATTTTCGCTGCACAATTCGAAAACACACGCCTCATGGTATATATATATATATATATATATAAATATATCTATGCCAGTAAATTGAAATATATATAGTGGGAAAAAAAAAATTATATTACCAAGAGAAAATATGGCGTTTGTATAGAGCTGAGAATATATATTTTTAAAATAAAAAAATCAACTGTTTAATTGAATGAAATATCATATCGTTTGAGTAAAGTATTTTAAATAATAAATGTAATTATTTTTATATGATCAATATTAATTGTAATTGTTTGGGAATATTGTTTTTCAGTGTATGAATAAAGCAATGATTATATTTTGAGATTAATTATGAAATGAGTTTACTAAAACTCTTTCGCGTTATTCAATTGCATCACCACTACTAGACCGTTGTACCAACACAAATTAGTTTATAGGTGAATTTGCGTATGAATTAGCTGCCTATATGCATCCAAAATCTATATACATACACAACATATATATGTATATGTATTTTATCTATGCTAGATAAATTTATATATTCGGATGAATATGTATATGAGAGTGCAGAAATGCTTATCAAGTAAACTTTTGCGTGATTTGTATTCATTAAAATATTTTTCTTATATATACTCAGTATATGTTATCAGTGATAACATTGAGGAAGAATATTAAATATCTAAGAAATATATATATCTAAATTTTAGACATACGAAAAAGCAATCTTTAGAATAATAAAATAACATTTAAATATACATTAATAAAAAGAATTTATTAATTAATATTCAGTATAAAATTTAAAAAAAAAATTTGTGATGCTAAAGTGTATAATCTGCCTCTATTACACATTTTAAATATAATAGTAAACAAATAATAATATTTTTAATAAATACAATTCATTAAAAAAATATCTTTATAATTTTTTATTCACGATTTATTAATTACCAATAAAATTTCACTGCCATTAAATGAATTATTAATTTATTATCAATATAATTTAAAAAATTTCCATTTTAATAATACTAAAACACAATCATTAATATAATTAATAATCACAATGAATAATATTATCGTTATTAACTACTTAATAAAATTTTTAAAGTATATTCATATTTTTACACATTATCAATAAATATTTTTTTTTTATCAATATAATAATTTAACCTGCACTTTAATATAAAAAATTTAGCGCAATTTTCCATTAACTAACATCATCGTCATCATCCTCAAACGCCTTATACAACGTGACTTACATTAGCAATGCATAATATAACGTGTTTTATCCTGTCTACATATAAAACATGTCATCGATCCTCGACATATTCATATAAACTGTTAAGAAAATGGCTCGACATAAAACTAGGTGATCTATACCCACAAGTATGACTTATATACACATAGATTTTCGTACATATTCATACACATATAACTATATCTAAACATATGTGTATGTATATAGATAAACATATAGTGGATGGGTTGGTGGTGTATCCTTTTATCGATGTACATATGAAAGACATGAGGTTTAGCCTTCTTGAAAATTTTATGCGCAACGGACTTACGTGCAAGTATGTTCAAGTTTTCCCATTCGTGTTATGGTGTTTGGGTTGAGGGTAAAGAAGGCGGGATGAGCGCCATTCTGGTCTAAGAAAGCGCACCCGGGAAAGCTCACAGATGCGGATCAAGTTCTACACAAGCACTGGTACGTGTTTTACAACGTAGAAATGGGCCTCTTTCTATACATAGTATATGTATATAAAAGAGTGGCAAAGCATGAAAAATATCTGGCCATAAAATTTATCATATCCAGGGTCAATTTAGTAAATTGAATTTTAATGAAAATTGAATGACTTTATTATATTAATATCAATTATTATGTCTATTGATATTAAATCATTCGATAATTTTCTTCATTATTTTATGATTGTGTCTCTTTTTTTTTTTATTATTTTAATTTGAATAATTATGGTAGATTTTAATTATCAATCTATCGGTATGGAGAGTTTTATTGATTTTGGTAATTATCATTATACGGTTTAATAAGTGGAATGTATAAATATGTGTGTGTGTAGAGAAAATAGCGAAGGAATATGTGTAGTGAATTTAAGCTATAGTTTAAACTGAACGAGCGAGAGTTTTGTTAGGTGTATGTTATTTTGGCCGTGAATGTTATAATTTCGTTTTACTAATGAAGATTTTTGTAGTGGAAAATTGTCACGTCCCAGTGGACAATTCATTTCAGCAGCCAAGTGAGACGTTGCAAATTTTTATATGTATGTATGTATGTGAATTTTTTTTAACGTTTGGATAAACTACGTGGAATTGACAATTACAATTATTTTATGCTCTTGAGCTAGGCTCTTTCAAAAACTTGTACGCTTTAAATTTTCACGTAAAATATATTTACGTTGATGCATTAATTTGTATTCATAGTCATTTTTTTTTTTAAATTCATCTACAGACATTATAATTGGTTGACTTTTTCAATCGAAAAACCGATTTATTTATAAGTATAAATTTATTCATAATAGAAAAATATTATGTTGCTTTAAATTATGATGTCTTATAAATCCCATGAAAGCTATTTTTGTTTTTCAAATATTATAATAAAAATGTATTTTATCAACCGGTTTTATATTTTTTTAAATTTACATGTGGTTTATTACAATAATTATAAAAACGCTCTGTGCAGAAATTGAGAATTCAAATATAATCAAATTGATTAAAATATCTTAAAATTATATTAAATATTTTTTTATGAATTTTTTGTTACTCATTAAAACATATTCCTATATATAAATTATCAACATATAAATTCTAATAAAGATTCAAGATCCTCATTAAAATTGATTTGGGTATTTTATATTTACGTAAATAATTTCGCTTCACTTTTCATCATACGAATAAAAATATATTATACCAATCTCAAATTCAATACGTAAATTAGAATATTTTAATAGTTGCCATGCTCAAAAAATTTTCCAACACTAATAATTTATAAAAGAAATTATAAAAAATCATAAAAACATCTTCTTATTATAATATATTCAATCTTACATCAACTCATGTGTCGGATGGATAATTTTAAGTTTTCTATACAAAGTTTATTATTATTTTTTTTCTTTATCAAAAAGAATTGCCCATCGGGCTTGAACTTGTATATATTCCTGCCTTCTACTTTGCCATTTCTTATTCTCTCATCATCGGCGGAGGATATATATTTTTCTTCCTTTCATTCATTTTTTTTTTCACAGACAGATCGTTAACTCCAAGTGGGTAATCATACCCACCGGTTTCACGCCACAGCCGCGACCGGACACGCCACACTGCGTGAACGCGAGCTTCATCTTTGCTGTAAAGGAAGGCCCACTATATATACATACGTAGCACAGTGGTGTGCAAGACTAATTTATTTTTATAGATTCTCAAATGAGATTTCACCCTGTGCTTTTTAAGTGAACTAAAAAAATATTAAATATAATGATAATAATAAAAATATAAAATAACATGTTTGTGAATGAAAATTAGAATTCGCACCTTGTTGAGTAAAAGAACTAAAAAATACATATGTATTAACACACTTACATCAATTTTATTGATTATTTAAAATATAAAAAAATATAAGAGAAATTATTTTTTCTTTTTTAAATATTTTAATCATTTTTTATCTATTTTTTTAAACAGAAAATGCTGACTGTTTTTCTTCATTCTATTCTATTATATATTTCGATGATATTTATGGACATAATAAATGTTGAGCATGTATATTAATGTTGAATATAAATGATCAACTGGATTAGTCGTATATAATATTATTGCATATAAAATATGCATAGTGCGATGATAAATGAACATAAATGATAAAAGTTTTAACAACTTATTCAGGACCACCCGGTACATATTGACTTGGAAATACCGCCAAGTGCGCACATGTATACACATGCTTATACACATTTATATGTGTGTATAGGTAGACATATATAATTATATACCTCCAGTCGGCACCTCCAAGTGGCCGTCTTGTTAGCGGGATCTTGCGCGCCAAGCGCTTGAAACACCTGCCTGATTGTTAATAATTTTCGCCAACTTGGACCATCTTGCGATTGTATAGCCAAGCCTTCAATCTCGTTTTCACATTTTTGTCTTTTACTTTTTTTTTTTTCACTCTTCACCCACAATTATCTCTCATTTTTTCACATCCAAATACACGATGGATATCTGATCATGTTTGTAGTAAAATTTAACATACTGTAACTAAGAAAAAAAAATTGTTATACAATTTTTTTTCTATTTCTACAAAAATTTCTGCTAAATTATTTTTTTATATTATTAAAATATTATTAATACATCACGTTTAAAGAGTAATTTACAGCGTGACAAAAGGTGAAATCAAACGATTAATTTATGAATATAGAAAGTAGATTTCTTTAGAATATATTACAAAATAAAGTAATGATAACTGTTAATAATCAATGATATAATATTGGTATATTTATTATTGATTGTATTGCGAGCAGAACCTTCGTAATAATATGACATTCCTTGTCCTCACGTTCTCCTTTGCACATCGTTTCCATCTCTTTGACGATGGCGCGCGAGCTATTAATTATTTCATTAACCTTCCGCTTTCCCTTCGAACAATTACTGGCGTCTTGTCTAAAGTTGAATGCAGCGTAATTTCTCGTCGCCTAATTATTCCGGCGGTGACGCGTCTGGGAATTTGTTCGTTCAACCTATGCACACCACAATGACGCATTCACACTCTATATACATGCCTTTTGTTTTCATTAAATTCATCAAAATTTTTCATTCCATTCAAACCAATTTTTCCATTGTCTTTTTCTCCAATATATCACACTCGATAATTAAATTTTACTAAATAACCCATACACGACTATTTTACACACATAACTTAATGTATTTTCGAGAAATAAAAATTTCAATAAGTTCATTTCGATTTCATATTTTTTTTATTTATTTATTTTTTTAATAATACTAATGAAATTTTCAACATGCACTCGACTGATATTAATTAAATTAACGATATAGGGTGTCTCAATAGCTATTCATGTAGTGTGAAATCCAACGATGCGACAATGCAAAGAGAATGAAACAAAAAAAAATAAAAAAATAAAAAAATCGAGAGATAATGCAGGATTCACGGGGTTACAGGGGGAGAAAATGAGGAAGACAGTGTTTGACATCAGAGAAATAGTGAAGAAAGAGGGAGTAAATGTATCATGAGAAGATGATGAGAGAAGAAAAAAATGATAAAGCTTATAAAGCAAGCATATGGGGTGGAAAAAGGGTAAATGTGGCGAAGCTGTAGGCTTGTTAGTGTGATGCCAAGCTTGTGATCTTGTAATGTATATGTACATACATCATCAACGTTGGTTGGTATGATCTTCACGACTCTTCTCTTCGATCATTGCTATTTCATGGTGCGCAAGCAAGCAAACTTGAATAACTATCCTGCGGCTGTGGTGAACTGCATTGGATGAGACCCTCTTTTGCATTATAGTCCTCCTGTTGTACACTTATGTACATATATAATGTTTGATGATGAGGAAAAAGATTGTTTTTGCGGTATAATGCTTATGTTTTTCACAATCTAAATCGATGTTAGTGTGTGTATAAGTATATATTTACTAGTATAAACATCAATTTACATTTTGATAGTCGCATTTCTTTTAAATATTTTTATAATAATAAAATCTATGTATTTATACAGACACTTTTTTAGGATATAAATACATGAGAAATGTTTTTCTACATGAATTATCGTTGGATTTATTATTGTGAATTATTCTGATAAATAAAGCAAAATTTTCATAACTATAAATTTATTATTATGAAATTGTATTGTAAAATTTTATAATAAGCTCAAAATTTCAATCATTTTTAGCTGATATTCACAACGGGGTCGTCATTTCCTTTGTATTCTTTATAAAAAATATTTGATTAGAGTAATTTAATTTATCGATACTAATATTTGTTTCAAATAATTTAAGTAAATACTTATTTCAACTAATTGATATTTATTTTCCGAAATTATTCATCAGAATCGAATTTTATTTATTCAATACTCGTCAATTTTTTATTGTAATAAAAAATATCGTATAAAAATATAACTAATAAATTTAATTTAACTAAAATTCTTCAGATTTGTTGATATAAAATTTGTTCATATTCCCCAATAATTTTTATAATGCATTCACTCGATAATTTATTTACAAAAAATCTTCTCTATAATACATACATACATTAAGTATAAATATTGTTTACAATAAAACTCGAAACAAAATAATGATAAAAAATCCTATACACTCAAGCAAAACAAATCAATATTTTTTAATGCAATAAAAACATGCGATGATAATAATATTTAATACATACCGCAATAATACATAAATAATACACATACAAAATTTATTATATTCACATGTGAATAAGAGATATATATTCATAGAGCATGAACAGTAATACAAAAACATGAACACTTCATTCCAACGAATTTCTTCACTATTTTTCGGACTTACATTTTTCTTTTTTATTTTTTTTTTTTCCCCCTCGTCTTTTTTTTTTCTCTTCTGAATATGTATACATATATAAAACAAGACCTTCACACTTCTCGTGCGCCACGTTCAAAGTTCCTTAGGGTGTAAATAAGCAGTTGTTTCAAGATTACACTTGATCACAGAGGAGCGTATACAACGCCTCGGCGCGTCTTATATTGTATATACAGCCGACAAAGACAAACCGCCTGGCATGCACAATTTGACCATGCACGTGAACATGCAGTCAAGGTTCCACATTTCGATTACCACACTATTTTCGCCATCTATTTATATTCATACATAACATTATATCTATGTAAAATACAAAAGTAAAATATAAATACTTATTTACAAATTAAAATTCTTTTGAGTATAATATTGTCATTCTCAACAAGTAGTATTGAATATTTATTTAGATATTTGTGATGCTTCATGATGATATGAATTTTTATCTATCAACGTATTATAATACATGACATAAAAAAATTTCTACATGAACGTATATTAATATATTGAGGGTGCGGAAGTCTTTGATGCGCAGAATTGCAATCCATAAATTATCATATGAATGATGTGACATATATTCATAGGGGAGATATATACTCGTTTGAAAATAATTTCCTTTCTCCCTTTGAGCCACAAATATATATGTGCAATAAACACACAATATTATTTCCACGTATACCAGTGTTATATATTAACAGTATACACTTTATATTTGATGAATTAGAATATATACATGTAAGCATAGTTTACGTTTATATACATATGTAAAATATATATATGAATTGTATATAATTATGCGGAATTTACGTAACACTCTGTTGAATATATACGCTATTAATTTCCTGATGAACGTTTCATGGCTGCAGTAGAATTCTATTATATTCATATAGAGAATTGAATGACATAGTAAATATAGTGGCTGGTAAAATGAAATAGAATATTCAGATGAAATATTATAGAGTATATCGAGTTAATATTAATTCATTTGATTATTAATTATAGAATTTTTTAAATTATCATTGGTTAGAATTTTTTCTAATATATGTAATTTATTATTATATATATATAAGTATATTTATTATCTATAAAGATTTTATTAACGATATTTTAAAAGTAAATTTAATATACGATTTAATAATAAAATTAATTTAATTGCTCCTATTTGATGACAATTAAATTTATTTCGAATATTTATTGACGATATTAAGAAATAATTAAAATTATGAGAAATTGATAATAATAATGATAATTATTATTATAAAATTCTATTATATATTCTGAAGAATATATATTTTCTGATATGTGAATGATTGGATTAAAAGTACAAAGTTTTTATATATTTTAAATATTTACAGAATTTTCACCATTTCATTGTTTGATTTATTTATTTATTTATTATGTCAAACAGCTTTCATGTTTCTTATACATACGCCTTTTTGAAATCTCAATTTTATTTTGTTTTTATATTCTAGATATAGAATATTCTCAAGAGAAATTCCCAACGTTTTTAAAAACCCTTTTCTTGAATTTTATGGTTGATTTTTATGGAAGTTATATACGAAAGAATATCTTGAATCCCTCAAGGGAGCATGCCCTTATGTGACATTTGCTTGGATCAGCCACATCTACGTATATATTTCATACCACCGTACATAAATATATTCACATACACAGCATAAACACATACACGTGCATGCAGTATGTATAAAAGGATCAAAACAAATGCAGTGAATGATTTCAAGTCAGGTATGTGTCTATGTGCATACATACAACTAAATGTAAAGCTGGCTATAAAATTGTATGATGTTTTATTTCATTTTCGAATATTGCACGCACCTCACAATCACAATTTTACAAAGAAAAAAAAAAAAAGAAACAAGTGGAGGTGATAGTACAAAAGCTAATGAAATTTTTTGCTTCATCAAGAATGACATGAAATAGCTTTGTAACAAATATAAAAATTTTATTTTTATTTTTAGTTCATTACCAATACACAGAAAATATATTTACGTATTAATGTTACATATAAACAAAAATATAAATATATAATTGGTGTCAGTACCAAGTAACAAATCGTTGGTAGAGTCTCATTTATGTCATTTTAAATTCACAAATAGTTGTATATATAATTATATATTATGTATACGAGACAGACAATCGAGCAACGAGACACTGGATTGTATGTATATATGGATACATCTACATTATATATGTATATATAAGTTACATATACCTACGCATGCTATGTAAAATCGTAAATTCAAAAAGCTATTATGCACCAACGTAGTCTCGGCTATTTCGCGTGTGCTACAAAATGAGAGACGTACGCGTTGTGAGGGGCAAAAAATATATACCTGGTAAAAAAAGAGAAATGTGTGAGTGAGAGAGTTGGAGAATGAATGGTAAGCTGTAAATCATTTTGTTTGAATGAAATGTTTTTGTTAATTAAGAATATACCCTCAACTGACAATTCATCTTGACATACCGGTTAGTAAAAAAATATATATTTTTTCTTCCACTCAATATACTGTTTTCTCTCTTCAAATATCCAATTAATAAAATTAAATTTATAATTGAAAATATATAAAATAATAATTGATGTAAATATAAAATAGCCACAGAATTTGCAGGTTTGAGCTTGTTTTATATATAATTTTATCACAAGAGAAAAAGAGAGAATTTTCATTCATTTCACTTTTGTTATCTCTCGCGGTCATTCGTGATGTTGCGTTCATCTGAACCCAATAAAATTCACCACCTGGCATTTCTGATTCGCAAATGTATATACACATATATTATACAGAGGCACATATACATCCGTATGTGCTTGGTAGCTTTGCGAAAAATTGCCAACTAGTCAATTTGGCTTGTGAACGAAACCCAGTCTCGTATGGAACACACATGACATCGAAACTGATGGTAGCCATCACGTCGATAGAATACTAATCAAAATGGAAAAGTCAATACATATATATATGTATTGCGAAATCCATATGTATATAGATAGCAAACAACTCGGAACATGTGCAATTCTAGCATGGAAGAAATAGTGAGAAGTGACTGAAATATTTCTGAGGATTAGCTACACCAATATATATGGCCTTCAACAAAAGAATCATCGTTTTTGCTCTTTCCTTTTTTTTTTTTTTTTCTTATTTCGTCTCTTTGTTGTATTTTTTTATCGTTTGTGTCAAGGAAGAATAAAGAAGAATTGGGCTAAAGGTCCTAGCTCATAGTGATAAATATGAGCCATGGCATTAGGTATTATTTAAAAGGCATTGTCCAATGTATGACCGTGGCGAAAATTAGAAAAATATTGTTCATGTGTATATATACATGTCGTAGGAGAATAAAATGACAGTTTTACAGGTATGGTTATATGTAACAAAAAAAAAAAAAAAAATGTTAGATGTATAAAAATGATTGTTCTGGGTCACAACATAACAGCTGATCGATCGTAGGCAATAGACAATGATTCTGTAATCCGCTCTTCTTCTTGTCAAACTTGAAATTGAGACTAGACTGTTTTTTTTTTTTTGGGTTGTTGATTTATTAGAAATGTTTTGATGACTTTAGCACGAGGGAGAATAAAACAAAAAATAACAAAACAAAATTTATATACATATATAAAAATTTTTTTTCCAGAATATAATACAAGAGACGTATGAAAACGATAAATTTAGAAATTTAAAAATGTTTTTATATTCGAATGAGAACGTGCGAGATCGAAAAATGTTTGCATGATTCAGTTGGGTCATTCAATTTGACAACTGAAATGATATATTATTTATTCATATATTATGTACGTATATATATCTGCATGATAAACGAAAGCGCCAGCGCCAAAAGCAAATTGCATATACATGTCACGATTGAAGGAAATGAGTGCGTAGACTGAAATAACTTTGACTAAAATATATGTATACATACATTTATGTATTTATATATGTATATATATTCACATATGTATAAGCGGAAGAGGAATATCGAGAAGGTTAAAATTGAAGAGCGAAATGAACGACCTGAACATTCGTGTCATGTGTATCTCTTCAGTTCTTTCTCCATCGACATACATATTCATGACGTAATTACCGCCCCATGATCCATGGGGCTGCTAAACGGTTCTGTCGGCCTGTGTGCCTCGATCATCTTGCCAGTGATTATACCAACGAGCAACAAGACCGTGGCCAGGGCTCCACTCTTTTGTACCTATCCCTCACTCTCAGAATATATCCAAGTCGCAGGTTTTATTTTAAAAAAATTTTTCTCTATTCTTTTTCTCCATTTCGTCTTGCTTCGATTATTTTTTAATTTATTTTTCTCCTTTCGGGCATTCGTTTTCTTTTCTCATCAGTAAATTAACACGTATATTAACTGTAGAAATATATTATGGAATTTAATGATATTTCTTTTTTTAATTATATATAAAAAATATTAGTGAATGTGGGAATATATAAATTAATAAGTTTATATCAGAAATTTCATTGAGTTGGATATAAAATTAACTCTGAATAAATATTAGACTTTATTTTGTTATTTGTGTATTTTTATTTTATATTATTTCCTTTGTCAAATTTGTATTGAAATTTTTTGACAGATGTCGATTTGATACAATATGAACATATCAGTCAGAAATTTTGGAAAATTGTATTGCAATGATGCATAACGTTAGCAGAACAATGTGGTATTATTTTCCTTTATCAGACAGATTATCATTCTATTTTTTTTTTTTT
>JAQQBR010000001.1:9778917-9806988 GCA_030347285.1 Microctonus hyperodae
CACAATAAAAATTAATAAAAAAAAAAAAAAATTATCTTTAGTATTGTATTTACCATCTTGTCGATAAAACAACGCTCGTTAACAGAGGGCCAGTAATACATGAATACGTACATACATATACACATACAATAGAAGTGAAATGGAAAGGGGAACGTGTGCAATATTAGCAGTAGAAAGCACGAACGAACAAACGATTTGTCATTTGAATCCAGCTGGCGCGCACACACTGGCACACTCTTCGCGCTCTTGGCATTCGCTCTCAAGTATGTGCGCACAATTTTTTTTATTTTTATTTTGTACACTTATACATATACGTATACATAAACACAGACTAATATTCCTGGGCGAAGCGAGTCCGTAGCATATTGCAGTATAGCTGACGAGTATTTATGGTACTTGCGAGAGCATTATTTGTAGGAGAATGGCGCGTCACGAAGCAAGAAGTGGAAATAGCGCGATGAGAAAGAAAGGCATTTTGGTAGGAGGGAACAAAGTGGAAATTGCCGCAAGTAGAAAAAGGGCTAAGAAAAAAAAAAGTTGGACCATCAGCACCAAAGCAGTAACTAAACAGTCCTATCGTGGATGAAGATGTAAAGGGGAATAAGGACGAGAGGTAACGGTCGCTTCTATTATAGCGACATGGAGTGTATCGCCAATATTGGCAGACTGTTCTGACGCTTGGCTGAGCACAATTGGAGCATTGTGTAAGTATAGACTGCAACCTCATCAATTACGCGTTCATTAGTAAAGACTTGAGGTCTCTACTGCAAACAACATTTATATTTGATACATTATTATGTCTCTGACAATATTTCAGATTTTTTTTTTTCTTTTCAATTTTAATAACAGCTTTCAAAGATGTAATATATTATAAATATATCATTAATACTAAAAGCGTCGTATATAAATAATAATTTTATTTATTACTATTAAGAGATAATATATATAATAATACAATGTTTTAATTATAACATTATTCTTTTCTGATATTAAATTCTTGTCTTGTAAATTGATTATCCAGTATATAATCGTGGGAGTATAGGCAAACGATTTACAATAGACTCGACTTTCAAGGCAATGACTAACTGATCAAACATTCTAGAGGGGTTGATTGGCGTCAAGGGTCTTGCAGAGTTTCATACCCTTGGGCAGTATTCGCGATATCGAGCGCACGCCATAGAGAAACTTGAAAGTGCCCACGGGAGTCCATAGCGGTGTAGAGAGAGGATAAGAGAGAAACCGGAGAGTGTAAAGAGAATAAAGAGGGTGGGCTACAGCAGGTAATACGGCAGTTGGGCGGACCAAGGAAACGAGATGGGAGGTGGTCGCCTCAAGGTAATAATTACTTACATATATACATACACACACATATATATATATAATATATAACAAATACATATATGTATGTATATATTTTTCCTTATAACTTTTGGATAATGCAAGGGAAATTTGATATGAGAAAATGATCAAAATATCGAAGGGAAATTGTTTGAATATAATAAATAAAATTAATAATTGCGCCATACTGATTTGTGAATCTATATGTATCTACATATATACATATACATATATAATATATGTATATAAATTATTTGACATTCTATTCTGTAGAGATGTGCATAAATAATTTTCAATGTTATTTCCATGAATTGTATACATTGTTATCTTAAGCAAGACTTGTTCAATACCGATTCATCGTGTCAAATACACTCATGGTATACACACTGTAGCAAATGCGATAATGGCTTTAGTGAACACCTAGTTGATGTACATGTGTATATGTGTACATATATATATACATATATATCTCTAGTGGGACTCCCTTGGATAACGGTCGACGGTTTTTCCAGTGTCCTGGGGCCATGAGCTTACAGAACAATGGATCAAAGGGGGATTACTCATCGTGTCTTTATACAGATAACGATTTTCGCTCGTCATTATAAAAACTTGGACAAAGCAGTGATGAAAAGATAAAAACGACGAACTATAAATAAAAGATTGCGGATATATATGTATATATAACTGATATAATAATGAAAGATGTGAAAAAAGAGTTCACGTGCAAATATAAAGATAATACCTGTATTATATTATTCATTGTCGTCATTTTATTAATAAATGAACTCTCGTATTGAAATATAAGAAAGTCTATGGATGTATACATATATATGTATAAAAGAGATGAAAGAAAAAAAAAATGGTGAAATAAAGTTGATATAGGCAATAGGAAATGGTAAAAATTATTGAGATATGTTCGAAATTGTACTTTGGAAGTTAAACGTTGTCCGGAGTAGGTATGGCTCATTGAGCAAGTCAAGTCGCGTATTCAGCTTGTTCACTGGGGGGTTATGTTCCTCTTCTTCTCTTCTATACCATCTCACTTACTCTCATAGAGTATCGTGCACGAACGATCGTATATTCTGGATAGTTTCAATAAAGGCGCCGGATACCATATAGGAAACGAGAGAAAACGGCTGGCGTTTGTCCATCCTTGCAATTATATTTGCGAACATATATACATAATATACATATATACATATTTCGCATTCATGCACATATGTATATATTTAAATAAGTACATACATGCATAGATATTTTTACATATATTCTTCTTACATATTTTACATTAAGCATAAATAAATTTATACCATAAAAAAAAATTAATTTAATTATAACACAACGAAGTATTGCGCACATATGTATGAATGAATATATATACGTACATATTTGTGTGGTATAGTAAATAATAGGGTGAGGACCATGCACGTGGTATATACATAAAAAAAAAAGCCTGATTGGTCGAGAGATCCAAGCAGTGCAGGTTGCGAGAAAAGGGTCATGGTATATAAAAGAAAGACGAAGAATGAGATGAAGTGACAGAAAAAATAAAGAAAAGAAAAGGTGCGGCCATGCGGTGGTTTAATAGAGTGAGCCATGATGGATGACATTCGATCGATATTATTTTTTTCTTAAAGAAAAAGTAAGTTCCGGGGAAGCTGAGTGTATATACATCCTCTCTTTCCTTTCTGAATCATTTTATTTTATTTTATTTTTTTTTGAAACTATATGTATGTGTATATATATATACATGTGTCCTTTCTGTTTTCATCTCTTTATTCCAATATCTCTTTTTCGCCCTTTCTTACCGGACGATTTTCATGTAACTTACCCCCAACCGTTTCCGCACGTATATAACTGTCATTGGCTGAAGATTTGTGGCCGCTCACGCAGGAATTTCAGGCTCTCAAGATTGGCCGCTCTTTGTTACCCTCCTCTATCTCTGTCCGTGACCTCTTGCACTCGCTTTTCTTTGGATGAGGGGATGCGCAATTTCCACCATGGGGTGGGATGAATGTGAAAACCCGTACTGACAAAGCACACAAGCATTTATATACATTGAATGTGTACATCTACGTACCTATACATAAAGATCCAGTTGTGAATTCGTACATATATACATATGTATATATGTGTATGTATGTTATAGGTATTGAGAGGACCGTTTTCAAACCGCGGAACACGTTTCGATTGTCAATGGCCAGCGTACACACACGGTCATCCTGATTTTCGGTACGTTGATGCGTGATCGGAATTTATTTTAGGTCAAGTTAAAGAATATAAAAAAAAAATCGTATCTCAATATTTTATCGTTGATAAATAGCTATTTTATTTATTTTTTTTTTTTTTGGGGTGAAAAAGTGTTATATGTTATGTATAGCTGTGGGGCAGGTCTCAGTAGTTGAGTTGAATAATATATACCAAGTTTCTTCGTGAAATTACATCTGCATATTATTACAATGCGACGAATTAATCGGGCGAAGGTTTGTATAACTATGGATTATGCGTCGTGTCATGAGGCCAAGATATGCATGAAACGCGAGAAAGTAGAAAAGTTTTATTATTGTAACGTCTCTGAGGTGCTGCACTCCCATCTGGTGCGTATATAATGCTCCGTACTTTTGCATACAAGAGGAGATTCAAGTCGGAATAGTTGAAAAACGAAATGAAAAATTAAAATAAAGTTAAATAATATTGTAAAGATTTTTTTTATAGTTATTATTGTGTGTTTGTTGATATGAGACGTCTACACTGTGTCTATATGTTAATCTAAACTCCAAGCTTTATATTTAAATGCCAGTAAAAAAAAAAAACAAAATTTAACTATTAATCAAACGTGGTAATATTTAAAACACTATTTGTTTCGTCAATTAATAATCATCGTCATATATTACATAGCAGCTAATAAATGTATTTCTCAGTTTGAATATTTATATGCATAGTATATAAAAATAGTAATTAAAGAGTCGGATTTTTAAGAATTATTACTAAAAAATCCTCTTTGAATAATTCTAAAAAATATTCACTTGAACGTGAACGTGATATATTTGAAAAATATTTATTTTTATATAAATTATGAACTAAAAATATTAATGTGAGTCATTTCATTTGGTTTGTTGGATGATTTAGAAAAATTTTATTCTAAAAGCATCTTGGCGTTTCTCTAATTATATAAATATATACGTAAAAAAAGCAACTTGTAGAGGTATCAAGCAAACGTGGGCGTATAGAGTAACGAAAGCACTAGCGTGTCATTTATATCAATTTGCTGGGGAATGAAAGCCGTCTTCCATGCTCGCCAGTCTTTCCAGGTTGGATTTAATCTAATACAACCAGGAAAGCGAGTAATTCCCTGGTGGTAAGGTTTGGTAGCAATAGACAAACGGCTATTTTTCTTGGCTTACATGAGCCACCACTTGCAAGCAGAGGGCGAATAACTAGTAAATAATCGAACTCGCCTCAAGCTAAATTGATGAAATGTCTGTACGCATATATATAAATGTATACACATTCAAAGAAATAAATAGAGTTACGTACAGTAGCTATAAATGATAATTATTCTATTCTGCAATTCAATTTATTTATTTCATTTTATTCATTCTTTCATTTTTTTTATTAAGAGATGTTAATTATTGCAGAAATTAAAATAAAATATATATTTAATTGAAACGCAGAAAAAAATTAACACAGCTGTTAGTTTATAGCTAAAATAAAATAATTATGATACTTGGAATTTATACTTCAGTTTATTTCACGAAATGTTCTGTGATTTTTACTAGTCATTTGTTACGGCGTTTAATTCTAATCGTTCAAAATATACACTGTGATGCAATAAACTTAGAAATTTTATCATCGTTCCTTTTCTCAATCGGATTTCTATCAATATTTTAATTGTTGTCATGGCTGAAAATTATTTTGGATGCACATGCACAAATTCAATTGGGTCATCCATGAAATATTCACGTAATTCTGTGACAAGCATAAACTAAAATAAATTTAAACGCGTTACTCCATGTATTTTTCACTGTGACGATCGTCAATATTGACTGAATATGACGAATTTATATCTATTCAATATTTTCGTATTTCATACGAATGTTTAATAGATCACAAGTGCTTTTATTTGTATACTATTTCTGTCAGCATGACAACATCTTTACTATTTATTTAAACATGCACATTCATTATTACAATTCGTATAGATTAAATTGTGATTATTTATGAAAGTTAAAAATTAAAATCGCTAAATTTTTCATCGTACTTTTAGTATGAATAAAAATATAATGGTCAAACAGGTACACATACATATAGTAAATGAAATTTAGTAGAGTTCTATTGGTAATGGTACATGTGACATCTAGAGTGGCTTTGTAGCTAGCATGCAAGAACATTTACAAAATGACAATGAAAGCCGGGCGCTATTGTATTCTCATTCACTTTGTTCTATTCAATTTTTGGGGATTATATGTATATACATGCGCATCTGTAGATATACATATACTCATGTTTTTTTTATCTACATTTATTTCTACTTGAAAGAAATAACTACAAGAGGATTATTATACCAGTATTTTATTATTATATTCAATGTTATTGTGTGTATGACATGATATACCACCTGTAGTCTCATTCAAATCTCAGGTTTGTATGAATAATCACATCAAATATGAAACAAATTTTGATTCCCAACGTGTAATTGTTCATACTTTAATCACAGAATGGATAGTATACAATAAAAAGACAGTTTGTCAATAAAAAGTATTGCAAATAATCAAAAAGGGGACATAAAACAATGCTGGTAATTGTGAAATTATTGTTGAAATTGTATTAAGGTTCTTTCATAGTCGTTATATTAAATCTAGAAATGAGAATTTTCATTTCTTTTTTCCTTTAATATTCTTGTAAGATTCCAAAGCAGAGGGTAGCACGTGCACAAAAGTTACCTCGGAATTGCAACGCACTGCTTGCTATTGCATAAACTCACGAGAATAATGGTGAGACCGGGAGTTTATAGGAACCAATGGCAAATCCAATAATTAGAGACGCAGCTGTCGACTGGATATTGCGGCCTTGACGCCCAGTTCGTTTATTGAGCATCGCAGGCGTTTCTCTTCAATGGAGTTTGTTAGATTTTAAATGTGTATATAAGGTCGTAGAAAAATTTACATCTCCCGTGAGTAAATTTGTTTTAATATTAGATTCAATTTTATATCATCAATGGCTTTTGCCATTGAACTTATATTACACATATAATATAATATTATATGTACTAAATGTCAATGCGTACATTTATTGAATGTATAATACGTATATAGAATAAAAAAAGACATTGAATGACACATACTACAATGAGCTTTATAGTCGTACGTTATTCCAATGGTTTGGGGAATGTATTTTATATTTGATTTTCATCCAATTTTACTGGATACGATTAGTAATTCTCTCGCTATCGAACTAATTAAAAATTAATCACGCTTTTTCAAACTTGTCATGTATTATGTTAAATGTCAAACTGAAATCTATTTAAAATAGAGATAGTATTTTGTTCTTTGTATAATAAAATACAGATGGGATTTTTATTTATTTAGTGTAGATAATTGCAAGACATTGTTATCATGATAAAATTGTATATATTTATATTGCAGTGCCATATATAAGTCTCCTCTATTATTTAAAACTGACTTAAAGATTTAATTATTCAAAAAACTTCTCCTCGTCACTTACAAAGTTCATTGTGATTTGAAAACCATCACAATTCACTGGATGCTAGAACAATATAATTTATTCATAATATAACAGTTGCACTTTGTAATTATTATTAATTACTCATTCAAAAAAGAACAATCGAATGAAAATCGAAAATAGTTGTGAACCCTTTCTTAATTTATGCCTCTATATTATACGAGTTGAACATTTGGCCCAGCTTTAAATAATCCTAAAGTTACGAATAAACGTTTCATATGATTTATCGATTAAACGTTAAATAAATATTCAAACTATATACACTTGTATGTATATATGAATGTATATATTTATATTGAACAAATTTGAAAGCTCGTAATCCAGGACGATGCGATTTAGCTACGCTCACACACGTTGGCATTACTATACACAGCGCACGGGAACTTTCTTCCGTTTCTCATTTTTGCTCCACCCCCGCATAATCCCGGGGTAGCGTCATAAAACATTGCTACGCGTTTATTTTAATTTGCGCCAAATATATGTACAGTCAATTTATTCACTACCACTGGATGTAAAAGCGCTGTGCGAAGGAGTGTGTTAATGAGAACAAAAAAAAAAAATAATAAAAAAGTACAAGGAAAAACACCGTCAAGGAGGAACTTGGCTTATAGACAGGTATACATAGATGTGTATATAGAGTATATATGAAGAAAAAGAACGGAATAATGGAAGCAAAGGAGCAAGGGAGATCGGGTATCTGTGGATATTTATATGTGCAGCTTTATCTACCGTCAGCTAAGGTTCGGTGGGGGTTAATAGTAGAATTGGAGAGTCCCCTGCTCTTTTCTCTTTCTCTTTTGCTCTTTACATATATAGACCCCTTGATGTTTTAACCCCTCAGCAATTAATTCCTTTTGCCCGATTAAACGCCCATTCTCTGTTTAATTAAAACTTCTTCTTTCCCGTCGGCATATCAAAGGGTCACCACATCAGCTGTGAATATTTTTATTTTTAAAATCACTATTCTTCCTTCTTTCGTCATGTAATGATTAACAAAAAGGAAAAAGTTGTTTGTAATTTTGACATTATGTTTTCTGTGAATTATATTCCGTAAATTTTACACTATTGAAAAGGAAAGATTAGTTGAAGCAATTAAACTTAGTGTATCTTTAACCAAATATTTGTTTCAAGCAAATAATGTTAATTTGAAAATGAATTTTATTCATTTGTTGCGTTCAAGTTTTCGTATTTAGAACGGAAATTTTTGCAAAATAAATGTGTAAATATTATTTATTTATATATAAGAGAACCTTCAAATTTAAAATATTAACTTTACAGAGAAAAACTTTTACGAGTTGTATACAAAAGCAAATGTCATTCGTATAGTTCCAAAAGTTTTTGATGAAAATTACATTTATTTTTGTTATTATTATCAATTCTGTTATTTTATTCTTATAATAGTGTTTCCAATTGTTCATTATATATTTATAAAAACGTGCTTCAAATAAATTTGATTAATTACTAAGCGAATTTTCAAACGACGTTGAATTATTATAAACGAATGATAACCAATTGAAAACATTACATAGAAAAAAAAATCGAGAAACATTTTTGCATATATGCTAAATATATTTAAACATATTTACATTACATGTACGTTAGATATATATATATATATATTTGTATATACATATGAAATATATTTTCACGCAAACTTCTCTTGGATATACCGCACATACATTCAGAGCATGCTCGAATACATATATATAAAATATACGGACGACAAAAAGTTACATAATTTATAAATAAAAAAAAAATAAATT
Source organism: Microctonus hyperodae (assembly GCA_030347285.1). Lineage (NCBI taxonomy): Eukaryota > Metazoa > Arthropoda > Insecta > Hymenoptera > Braconidae > Microctonus > Microctonus hyperodae. The sequence goes on from JAQQBR010000001.1 coordinate 9,787,761, forward strand.
TTTATATATCTTCAACCCACATATATATTAGATTTCCATGGGGATTTATGGCTACTTGCCACTGATATTCCAAATGTCAGTAAAATAAAAAAAAAACCCCCAAATTAGTTTCAAAAACTAGTCACATTTATATTTATAATTATCATATCAATCGAGCAATACTGCTGCTACAATTTATTGATTATTTTCGTCATATTTTTCAGATTTCTACAGTTGATAACAAAACTTTGTACTGCAACCTCCTATTTCTGTTTTTGAGTGAGCGCAACGGAAATGCATGGCTCAAAGCAAAAGTATTCGAAACTCAAACCAGCGAGTTGTAAAAGCATGATCTGACAAATAAAACAATTGCGTTATTGGTTTTCATGCTTAGAGCAGCCACATTCTCATTTGAACGATGATCTGTTCATTCAAATTTTCACCCCCCTGGGTATATTTTTTCTCTTAACTCCATTGAACTGAGAACACACGGTACATTATAATTTCATCTCGGAACTATAAAGGTATATACACAAATATACATGTAGATATACGCCATATATATAAATATTGTATATTCATGTTATTGATCAATCGTACGTATGAAAAACTATTTTTATACCAGTAAGATGATCACGAAAGGGCCTCAAGTTCCTTTGACAACAATTTTTGCTCTTTGAGAAAAAATTGTGGAGCCCTTGCGCGGTGTGTCTTTAGTCTGTTGAGTTGCTTTATTGTAAATATATGGTGGGAGCCACATCGTGTGCGGGTATCTTGCCGCCGATGCCGCCAGTCGCACAGCGACTAGTGGTAGTGGTGGTAGTGGTACTGTGACGTCCGCGGTGGGGAGACAGACGGGGGTACCATTGGCGGATGTTGCGTCGTCGATTCCAGATCGTAGCAATCGTTCGTCAGTCGTGCGGTGACCGCTCATCCAAGTGGTTCGTGATTTGGTAGAGGAGATTGGTTTCAAATATCGTTAAAAATTATATTCGCTCAGTTTCGTTTGGCTTTGTGCTAAACTCGGGCAAGGAAAAAAATAAATAAATACACTCTACCTTTTCGCGAGTGAAAAAGTCACGTTTACTATATTCATATTATCTCCGCAAATAAAATTGTGTGCCAATTAAGATTTGTTTTAATTTAATTCCAATTCAATCGTGTGTGAATAATATAAGTGTAATATAGATGATAAATAATATTTCATATTTATGAGTGAAAGAAAAATATTATGTTGAATTGTGATGTAGAATTTTAATGGTCGCCTCGGGTGCTGAAGATGTATGTATGAATAATTGTCAGGGAATATATATTTCGAGTTCAATATATATCATGTTAGGTACATGAAAAAAAAAAAAAACCTCGTTTCATGATCATGATAAAACAGTACACTGACAACTGTAATCATTTATTAAATATTAAAAGTAAAAAAAAGCAGTTGGCGTGAATAGAAGAAGTACAACCAGTTTCAAGTATACTGAACAGTATTACAAAGTGGCGGTACGAATCGAGCTCGAACCGTACTTTGCATAATTCTTCAAAATAAAAAAAAAAAATAAAAAAAGACAATTGTTGAAGAGTCGAGATGCTTGTCGTTGAGAAGTGGTTCATTTTCCTGTCAACTGAAGCACCTCTTTGGAATTGTGATTCATTTATGCATGTCACTCGTTGATTTTATTATACATTATCACGAGATAACACATAAACGCCAACTGCAAGGTGGGTGTGGGCAAGTGAGAACCATGAGGGCCGGCCGTGGCCACCCGGCCCAATATTCGTTAATTATACGACTGGCCTGGTGTTTTGTATTTGGAATATATCACGTACTTGCTGTAACTAGTGCGCCACCACCGAAATTTGAGGTGCCTGATCATTGTAAACTCCATCGTGAATCGTCACTTACGTGCATTTATCGTTTTGCCGAGTATGACCATGTGCCCCATTCAAATCTGTCGCGTGTCATCAGTGAATATGTCACGTCAATTCATATCGCCTGCGAAGAATGGGAAAACGATGCAGCCACGAATGCGAATATTGTTGAGTACTTTATGCATTTATGGAGAGTACGAGATTTTCGTTTGACTGGTTGTAAATTTACATTTTGGCCGTCACGAATGCTCAGTGGTTTTCGTGATTTGCGAAATTTAACTCTACGAAGTCTCAATGATAAAAAAAGTAAAATTAGTTTGGAGCTCGAACAAGGTACCTTTGACATGACGCCTATGATTGAAAAAATAGATTTATCATCGAATAATATATGGCAGCTGCCGGAGAATATATTTTGTCCATTGTCCAATCTAGTGACATTAAATGTTTCATGGAATATGTTGAAAGACGTTGTAGAGCTTGGCTTCAGTGATTTTATAGGTCACCATCCGAAACGAGAATCGGAATTGACCGTAACACCTGTCACGTGTTCACTTGACATACAGAATCTCGATGTATCCAACAATCAGATATCTGTGTTGCCATCGTACGGATTTTCCTCATTAAAACGTCTGCGAACACTCAATATATCAGGCAATGTCATTAGAATGGTGGATGACAGTGCACTTCGTGGCTTGAGGTCCCTTGAGGTATGCGATCTGTCAAGTAATAGAATTGTTGCTCTACCCACCAATGTGTTCAAAGATGCCACAAACACTCTCAAGGAATTGCGGCTTCAAAACAATTCGATCAGTGCTCTGGCACCAGGTCTTGTAACTGACATGAATCAACTTGTCACATTAGATCTCTCAAGGAATATGTTAACAAGTTCATGGCTCGATTCAGCAACATTTATGGGATTGATTCGTCTTGTATTACTTGATTTGTCCCGGAATAAAATAGCTGAGATTGATCCTGCTTTATTTAAAGATCTTTATACACTACAAATATTGAATTTACAATATAACGAAATTGAAACTATTCCCGCTGACACATTTTCACCCATGAGTAATTTGCATACACTTGAATTGGCACACAATAAACTAACTTATCTGGATGCTTATTCGTTGAATGGTCTATATGCCGTATCTTTGTTATCACTGGATTCAAATGCTCTTGAAGGAATTCATCCGGATGCCTTTAGAAATTGTTCTAGTATGCAAGATTTAAATCTATCTGGGAATGATCTTGAGGCGATACCCGTTGCATTGAAAGATATGCGAATGTTGAAGACGTTGGACTTGGGCGAGAATCAGATCAAGAGTCTAGAGCGACCGGGATTTAGGGGCATGTCAAGCCTTTATGGATTGCGTATGATTGGCAACGAGATTGTGAACGTGACACGAGCTGCACTTAGTGAGCTGCCGGCGTTGCAAATCCTCAATTTAGCGAGGAATAAAATCGAGTACGTGGAATACGGTGCATTCTCGAGTAATAGCGCTTTGCAAGCGATAAGGATGGACGCAAATTACCTTCAGGACATGAGCGGAATATTCGCGAATGCGCCCGGTCTACTATGGTTGAATATGTCTGACAACATGATAAGCCACTTTGATTATGCTCTCCTTCCAGAAAAACTTCAGTGGATGGATTTGCACAAAAACATGATCATGGATCTTGGCGTAGCTCCGCAAGGCTTTCGTCTTCAGACACTCGATGTCTCGTTCAACAGACTAACGAGAATACATCCGAAATCCGTGCCCGATTCCATAGAGCTCCTCTTCGTCAATGACAACATGATTCACACAGTTGAACCGCAAACATTTCACGAAAAGGAAAATCTCACGCGAGTTGATCTCTACGCTAATCAGATAGTGAAAATGGATCTATCAGCGTTCCAGTTAGCTCAAGTACCAGACAATCGGCCATTACCGGAGTTTTATATTGGCGGTAATCCTTTCATTTGCGATTGCACGATTGAGTGGCTACAGAGAATAAATTCACTGCCATTGAGACAACACCCGAGGGTAATGGACCTCGAGTCGGTGTATTGTCGTCTGCCATATGATAGACATCGTTCCTTTGTTCCTCTGCTTGAGGCAAAACCATCGCAATTTCTCTGTACATACAAAGCCCATTGCTTTGCGCTATGTCATTGCTGTGACTTTGATGCATGTGATTGCGAAATGACTTGTCCCAACAATTGCACTTGCTATCACGATCAGTCATGGTCTGCTAATGTTGTTGATTGTTCCAATTCAGAATACAAAAGTTTACCGGGTCGTCTGCCTATGGATGCCACTGAAGTTTATCTCGATGGTAATAATTTTGGTGAGTTGACCTCGCACTCATTCATTGGCCGAAAAAATCTTGAAGTCCTATACGCTAATAATAGCAATATAATTGCTATTCATAATCATACCTTCAGTGGCCTCAAGCGTTTAATTGTTCTTCACCTCGAGAACAATAATATAGCACGACTCAATGGTGCAGAATTCATGCCAGTAGAGAACCTCAAAGAGCTTTATCTACAGAATAATTTGCTCTCATATATCGACAATGGTACCTTCCATGCACTTCGTCACCTTGAGGTTCTTAAGCTCGAGAACAATCGACTGAGCACATTTGCTCTTTGGCAACTGGCCCAAAACCCATATCTTGTTGATATTAGCATATCTAACAATCCGTGGAGTTGCGAGTGTACATATTTAGATCAAGTGCGAGATTGGATGTCAAAGAATCATGCCAAAATCATAGACTGGAGAAGGGTTGAATGTGTATTGGGTATCTTAGTTCCACTACCAGTCAATAGTTCGACAATGAATTGCGCTGCGTTGACTGGTACAACTTGGGCAATTGAAACAACTAAACCATTGGAAGCTTATCTACCATTTCTATTGGCCACGGTTGTATTGTTTTTAGCCATGATAGCACTGCTGTGCGGTGCATTCAGACATCGAAGAACAATAAGAGCATGGGCAGCGAGCAAATGTGGTTTGAGAGCTTGTTACAAGACTGCAGCATTTGAAGACGGAGAGAAACCATTCGATGCTTATATTTCGTATTCAGCTGTTGATGAGAATTTTGTATCACGTGTATTAGTACCAGGTCTCGAGTCTTCTTACAGGCTTTGTCTTCATTATCGGGATTTAGGTGCTGGCGCCAATGTTGCCGATGCAGTTGCTGAGGCAGCGGACTCGTCCCGACGTACAATTCTCATTCTATCAAGAAACTTTCTACATGGAGAGTGGTCGCGATTCGAATTCAAAGCAGCATTACGTGAGGCACTGAGAGGCAAGGGACGATCAGTTATATTGCTGCTTGTAGGTGGTGTCTGTCCACGTGATCTTGACGCTGATTTAAGAAAAAGAATTTCATCTCACACTGTTCTCGTCTGGGATGACAAGCTTTTTTGGCAAAAGCTAAAGTTCGCAATGCCAGATGTATCACCAATACCAGTATTAGAACGGCCACTTCCACTTCCACCACCGCCACCACCACCTCCTCAGTATTTATGGGCATAGGACCGTGCATTAGGTAAATATTAATCAATATCAGTTAAAAATGCATGAATAAATTGAGGTCTATATTTAGTCAAAAAATTATTATTGTACGAAAAATCGCAAGTTTAACCATTTATATCGTGAATAATGAAAAATCAATATCACCCTTATAAGAGCAGAAGCTCGTGCCAAGACCTCAACTACAGTCCCGCACTTTATTTTCTTAATCGATGTATAATATGAAGTATACTAGATCTAGCAGAACAAATGCCTTATATCGTATTAAGTCGCATGAATAATCGTTGTCTTTAGACGACCCAACCACGTGTACAGCAATTGCATTACATGGGTGATGCGCATGTGTATTTTCCCATTTTTCTTACTTAAGAAAATGGAAAAATAATACTGATCGTTTCTTCCTATTTTACATGAATACTTTAAAATAATATTTATTTCAACGCCATTATCACATAGAAGTAATTCAACGTTACGGTGAAAATTTTGCACCCAATCAATTAATGCATATATTGTTTGAAATATTCATAATGTACCCCATACATTCATCTATTTAACGCATCGGGACGTTCCAATTAATTTTATCAGCGATGCACTATCGAGTTTGTGCAAGTTTACATTGCGAGCAAATTAAAGAGCGTTGGATACTCAATAAATTTCATGAGGATTATCCAATGAACTCTGTATGTATGACAAATTCGCTGTCATTGGATTTATCAAACGGGCAAAAGATCAGACGATCAATGTAGGGATAAATCAAACGAAAAAGGAAAAGAATAATAAAGAAAAAATAAAAAAAAAATACCATGCACATATAATATGACTAAGCCCTATAGATCGTTACTCGCTGCTACTGATTCACACTCGCCGCCCTCTTTTTTTTTTTCATTTAGGGGGTTTATTTTATGAGACATATACCACGCCAACGTATTCACCACAAACGAATGACGAATTGCGGGCGTATGGGGGACTGTGCATTTTCGACTTGGAGCTGGTAAATTTGTTGAGGGACAAACTCCACCAAATATATTTAATAGTTATATATGTTATATAAACGTAATAGTGAACGGGGCTCCTGGACAGTTTTTTTCGGTCTTTAATGCTTCCACAACCCACCATATACTCCCATTTCCATTAACGGCTGAGCTGTCGATAAGCTGCATCGATACACGCGCCCTTCTTTTTCAATATCTCATTTTCTCTTTCTATTTCCCAAAGTGAAGGTCTTCTTGCTCTCTTATTCTCTCTCTTTCAGGATTACGCATGAAATACATTTGCACGTGACAATAGAACCTCGAAAAAAAAAAGAATCATTGTGTTCGTGCGTTTTCAGCGGCTCATGTTTGTGAGAAAATATAAATTATTTCATAGCTTCATTCATGTGACACTTTTATAGAAAATTTTCTTTCATGAAAGCATGCGGCACTAGTAAAACTACATGCATGAAGCGGAAGAGGCGTATACGCATCTATAATATACTTTTCTAAAGCGTATTCAATTCGACTTTGTTAAGTATTATAAAATACATGAGAAGAAGAAAAAAAAACGAAATATATATAAAATTTAAACAACTCAATTCATCTATTGTTGAACATATAGTAGTGCAAATTATTCAGTTTCGATCAAGACGTTGTTGAAGATATAAGCTGGATAGAGAAGTTTTACCCAAGTTTCAATTAATTCACGTATAACTCGAGGCAAAGCGACAAACTGAGCTGATAGAAGTGGATGAGATAGAATAAAATTGAACCGTGTTCAAATCGATATTAAATTGGTATAGTCTGAGCAGATTGATGCTTGGTAATCGATTAAATACCGCGGTTTAACCTATTCGATAATTGTAGAAGTAATCGGATTATATTTCATGGTATTACGCTATGGAATACGGATATTACTTTATCTATTATACTTCAACATTTAGTTGGCGTTTAATATCATTGTCTTTTATAAAATAGCATCAGTATACTTACAGAAAATTATTCGTTTTGCTATTATTAAATGAATAATTCTCGTTGAATGGAAAATTTATTAAAATTGTCAGCTCATTCTTATATAATTGTACCGGTAACAGATATATTAGCACATGTATTAGTATATGTTTTTGTATTTATCATAAATTATACAGGAGAAAAATAAAATCCGATGTTAATACACGAATATTCTGCGGAATAAGCTCATATACAGACCGCTAATTAATTGAATGACTGCAATTATCCATCCAATTAGTGCATTTTCATCAAGTGCGCTCAGCTTTAATATATAATTATATAAATTATTCACAACCCAATAATTTTTCTACAAAAATGAGTCATTACAATGCGTATTAGTACACATTTGTATTAATTAATTACGTATTCCCACGGACAACTAGTGCATAAGGTACAAAATTCTAATGTATTGAAAAATTTCTAAGCGAATAAAATAAAGGACTGAAATGTGAAAAAAAAATTTACATAGTGTATAACATATATAATATTAGTTATAATTATATTATTAAAATTAAATTGAAAGAAGCATTTTCTTACTCAGGTATATTCGAATTATTGTTTTTTCGAGCGATAAAAAATAATAATTGGCCGCAATTATTATGGCTAAGAAATTTTATTGGTGCGTGGTGTTGCCACCTACAGGATATTAAACAGAGGAAGTGGGTGAGTGAGAGTAATAATGAAATGAGACGCGAAAAATAAAATAAATAAATAAAAAAAAGTGAAGGAGAAAAAAATCCAACGAACAAAAATAAAGAAACGAAAATCAATTTTCTGTTCTTGTTAGTGAGCTCGTATAGAACTCCCAGCACGAAGCCAAGGTAATTAGGGAAAGATGAGACCAAGATGAAAGGGGAGGCGCCATAAGGTGCACCATCAACGTGAATTTGGAAATGCAATCAATCTATCAATCAGCACACAAGAAAGAACGTGACGGGAATTAAATAGGGTTGCTGTCGAACCAGTGATCGGTTAGAGAGAAGGAAGAAGAAGAAGAAGCAAGAATAAAACAGACAAGAGAAAGAATAAAGCAGGAAGATAAAAAGGGAGAGTACAACATCTATCGTCCGTCATATGGCGTTCATCGATTTATAATTTTTTTTTTTTCTTTTCATATCGAAGTATTGAAAATTGACATGGCGTGATTGTTGTTGAAGAGAAACAATTGTTTTCAATATATACTTTATAATAATGCCCTTTTACAGATGACTTGAAAGCAATCGACCGGTATCTATTGTTCATATAAGCCCTACTCGATCAATGAGCAGATCAAAAGCCAATTGATTTTTACATTGTATTTTATAAACGGTATTGTGAGGAGATAAGCTTGGAATCAATGCATCACAATATACCTAGTTGTCTTGTAGTTTTATGAGAAATAAAATCTCGAAGGGTCGCTTAATCTAACTTATTGATTTTTAATGAAATTCCACAAGAAATTGTTGAAGATCAGGAAAAGCAATTAAAGAAAAATAATATATATCGTCTACAATATAGCAAGCAAAATTTCAGCAATAATCACCGTATCATTTACCTTCTATACAATTAAAGTTATACGAGCAAATATTTAATAAAAATTTCATGGGATTTTAATACTGTATATATAAACAGTGTTTATTGCTTCATTTTTTTTTAATTTGAGACAATTTGACTGGAAATAATAAAAAAAATTATAGAGAATAATTTAAGGAAGTGGTTAATAATCTTAAAAATTACGCCATTATTTTTCTTCGTCTTTGTAGGAAGTAAAAATAAATATAACGTATAATTTGTAAAATTGTTTTCATATTCTATATGTATATTCGTTTAAGGAGAATGTAAGATATGTGTGAATAGAGATAATAGAGGGTGAATAAGAAAGAGAGAAAAAGAGATGGCAATAAGACAGATGCTCAAACTGCAGCCTCACGCCTTGGTACAATGGTCGACCATCATGCTGGTGGAATAATGGTTTAGCCAATGAGCATTAGTCTTGAATACCGTAGATTTCTTTTGCGTATTCGTAATTTCATTTTATCCTTCGTTATATAGACATTATTCTTTATTATTTGACCCTTATATCATTACGTTATATTCATCTACTGTAATAAGAATTAGTTAAATTTTTTACCATATTTAATTTCATGATAAATTTTATTTAAAATATTTCATTTTATTAAATTTATAAATTGATTCAGCTGTAGGATAACATACAATGCATAAATACAAAAAAAAAACACGAAGTGTATGTGCAGGGTGAATAAATATATACACATAAAATATAGATAAAAAGAATTATAAAACTGAGAAACGAACCAGTAAGAAAAACCTTTTCTGTCTTGCACAGTGACAAGTATGATAGTGAGAGAGCGAATGGAAAAGAACTTCACGTTGTCGGATATCGCCCCGCCGGCTTTCTTGGGACAGGTCGCGGTAAAAAGATGATTCTATTATAAGTTTTCGCCCACTTTTCTCACACGTTGAGTTTACAAATTGTCACGTCGTTCTTTTCAGTCATTTTTTTTAACACTTATGTGCAGCTATGCGCTAATATTTGAACATTAAAACTTTTCAAAAGCCCAGCCCACCTCGACGAACAATTGTGGAAAAATAAATCACTCAGTAATGTCTCATATTTGTCGCTCCCACTACTAACATTTTTCTTCGAGGAAAAAGAAGAAAAAAAAAATACAATTTATGCGAAATATTTGAGAAATATTCTTTCTGCATTTCAGTTACATTACAATATATAAATCTTATAAAATCGCAATTTCACTTTTTCCCTTACATCCCTCTTTGAAAAAATCATAAAACTCGTATGTGCAGAACGTGATGTTCTATCGTTGTTTCGGTAGTATACACGAGGCTCCCTTCACTTCTCCTATTTCCATCTGTACAATGGTAAAAGTGGGGTGGCAATCGTAATTCAAGGGTCATAAATTCGGGGTTACAATCGATGTCAGTATGGTTAAAAATTGTGCGGGTCTAAGTGTGCAACGAAAAAAAAAAGCGCAAAACACTACAACAAAAAGCGTAAAAATATTTTTCTAAACACATATAAACACATTCATATATAGCAAGTATTATTGGTAAATAAAAAAAAATATTATTACATATACCACGTTCTAGAATTTTGTTATATACGTAACTATACTGGAATTTTTTCGTTGTTTGATATTGATTTTTTTTTTATACTACAATCTCCCAAGTGTGCTGTTTTTCCCCATCCGCGAAACATTGGAATTTCTTCAATGATAGAATTCCATTGAACCTATTTTCATTACAAAATAGAGATTCACGCGCCATTGTTTTCACCCTTTGTATTTTCGTCTTTTTCCTCAACTACATGTATACATATATATAAATACATACACGGTTGCAATATACCGCCTTTGCTTGGTACAAACTCCTTCGAACGCAAAAGAGAATTGATTCAATTTCATGTTATTTCATTTTATTTCAGATGTGGATCCTGGCCGGGAGTATTATCGGACTTTATCCACGTATGGAGTTTCAGAGTACCGTAGACACAGTGGTAAGTTTCGTTACATCATATAATTCTATATTTATCTATAAAATATTTAACTCATATAAATTGAGCCGCTGCGAACTGGAACGATCCAAGTTAACAAATCGCATTATCAAATAATAAAATATAAAGCTAAAATGTTTAAACAAACAATTTTAACATGAGTAATTAAACACATCTAAGCGAAAATATTTTCAAATGATAATGACTCAAGTATAAAAAAATATAATAAAACAGAAATAACTTGAAGAAAAAATAAATCATTAGAAATTACAAATAATTTTATCCATATTGTTTTTTCTACTTGGATTATTATAATTTTTTCACATGCTCAAATTCTTTCGAGTTATCTAAACATATTATCAAATATATTCATATTAATTTATAAAATAAAATAAAAATAAAGTATAATTCAAACAAATAATTTGCGTATAATTATCTTGTATATTTTTCTGTTCATTTTAATTACAGGACCTCGGACTATTGAGACAACTCTCTCTACTTATGATCAGGAAGAAATTCTTACTATTGCGATGGAGTTCACGTAACGTCATATTGCCGATTAAAATAAACATTATTTCTACATTCGATGAAAAAAGAAAAAATTTTAAATTAAAGATTTAAAGAGTAAACAAATAAAAAAATCGTGATAGCTTTAGTAGTATGAAAAATAAAAGAAAAATAATAAAAAAAAAAAAAACGTAATTAGTGCCAAAAAAAAAAAAAAAACAGCTATTTCCTTGTATCTCTTATATCGCAACGAATTAATGCATTTTTCTCCTTGTTCAATGATTAATCATTGAATTGATAATCGTGTTTATTGAATGATGAAAAACGGAAAAAAATTTATCAACCATAACAATTGTTCTTCGCTACTTCTGTCTGTTTGTTCGGGGATGGAAAGTGTATGCTTTCCACCCTATAAAAAAAAATGTAAATAAAAATTTTGTATATTTGTAATATAGATAGGAATGTGTATCATAAACAATAAAATTATTTATATATATTTTAATCATGAACACAAGTGTATATATTTGTATTATAATCTCCTTCCATTATTTTGTTTTTCTATCGCATTATTTTTGTCAAAACTATATAAAACGATATGTAAAATAAATCGCCGGAAGTCTCTTGTGACCGCAAAAAAATATAAACGCTACTTGATTTAGTGTCGGAAGCAAAAGCGAGATGAGATAGGTGTACTTTGGGGAGTTAGGGACCAAGCATGGTGTATAACTTTTCACGATAAATTTTGAATCTGAGGTATCTCACCGTGTCAAGGCCTGGTATACCCTCTATAATATCTCTACTTGCGTCGAGAAAAGCGTCAAAATATACAGATATATATATATATATAAGGGAAACTTATTATAATACCTCTAACATAAAAATGATGAAAAGAATGAAGAAAAAAAAACATTCGATAATGCAGGAATTCCATTTTACTTTATATTCTCTTGTTATATATTTTAACTATTTTATATTTCAGTAAAAATGAAAATACCTGCCATGAGGGAAGATTATTCTGTATCAAAGTATATAAAATATACTTTATTTTATTATATAATATGAAAATACTAGTTGATTTTAATATAATATATTATGTAGAAAATTCTACTTACAATCTTCAGTACATTATAAAAAAAAAAATAATAATATTTGGCTATGTTTGAATTTTTTTTAACTGAATATTTTGCAATAAAGCAAATTGAAAAAGGAAGCGCGCGCGTGGTTAAAAAGAATCTGTCAAATAGTAAGCTGAATTGTGTATCAAAAGTGCTGCAGGCAGTAACAGTTTTGATATGGAAATAACAAAGTAGGTCATAGTAGAAAAGATATTCAATTCTGCGCGCTAGAATTTCGTGGATCGCCATAAGAATATATAGAGGAACAATGAGAATATATACATATACTATTCGTGTATATATATGTATACGAATGGTAATTCTCTCAACGATGTGAAATTGGAGTGAAATTGAAAAGATTCCTTGTATGCGGTGTATGCGAATACAAACTCTAGACGATATCTTGGCAATTTGAGAATAAAAGTATATATATTCCAGGATTTGAACAAATAACAAATGGTAATACTGCTTTTATATCAAAAAAAAAAAAAAAAGATTTATGCTCTTACAATACATCATTCACAATCATTGATCAGATTCGAAAAAAATCTCGCAATAATTTTATCCCAATAACATTCATATTAATACATATACATAAAGGTATTTATTTTTTTTCAAGAAATGCGAAAGCAAAAATAATGGAATTACCTGAATATATGTATGGGAATGGCGAAGAAAAGGGAATGACAATAAAAGCTGTTTTCCTCGCATATACTTGTATACACACATATACTCGTTATCCAAATGTAAAGAAAAATCTGAAGGAAAAAAAAAATCATAGCTCAGGTAAAAAGGACATCAATGCTATTGATTTTTTGATGTCTTTCACATCGGATGTACAGAGTAAGCGAAGGAGAAACAGAGAAAAAGCAGAAATTTGTATTGGAATACACGAGTATATATCGAAAAAATTTTCAAGTTGAATAGATGAAACACAATAAGGAAGAAACAGGTATATACATTCAACTGATCGAATAATAAGAATATAAAGGAAGTAGTAAGTAATAGAATACATGAGTATAAGATCCTTAGAGATGCTCTACTTGCAATACATCTTCTTTAACAGTGAATATTATTATTGTTACTATTTTATAAAATAAAATGGAGTATAATGAATTTTTTAACATTATTGAATTATTCCTTCAAATTCCGGCGCTTCTAAATGCCAAATACAATTTCAATTAAAGTGAATAAATGTTTTTTGTAATAAAAAGAAGGAAAAATATAATTAAATTAACGGAATACATAGTGAAATTGAATACAACGTTGGTTTAAAAAATATTTATTCGTATAGTGAATCCCCGAGTGAACATTTTGTTCCTATTTTGGACTTGAGTATAATTTTTTTTGGACTTTGCGTATAAACAAAGAAACAACAGTCGTGCCTTCCATTCCTTCCATTTTAAGATATAAAAAAGATATAACGAATTGAAAACTAAGGAATTCTAAGGAATTATTAAGGTACAAGTAGGTATAGAAAAGTACTAAAAAGGCGCTAATCAGGACTAATGAGGTACATTTAAGATACAGTAAAGGGCACAAAGGTCTAATGTAGGAACAAAATTTCGACTCGGGTTATTAAATACAAATACAAAAGTACTCAAGTTTCAAAATATATCAGTATTTAATCCCCATTTTCTTGATGCGCGAATGACAAATGACAATCTTCAACTAATACAAGAATTAAAAGACCACGAGGAATGAAGTAAATGAGAGGAATTGCATAGAGATTTAGCGTTATAAATGTAATATTTAGACAAATGTCTCAAGAGAGTATACAAGAGTGTGAGTTACGAATGAACGATTCAACATAAACTTACTCTTGGTAAAATGTGGTTGTATGTTTACTCATCATTGTTATACAGTTTGCTGCACTCAGTAGTAGGCGAGGCTGACATAACAATCTTGAAATTGTGCTCAGCTTTGAAGGCATCTAAGACAACATTGGTAACGTTATCCCACACACGGATGAGCGTTTGTTGGGCTACGCCTTCTACATCTACAATTCTGTATACTCCTACTGTATACTACTACATTAATACCACTATTACTACAACGAAAATCATCGCTTTACTCTCGTAAGTCGCTCAAGGGACGTACACGGCATGTGCAATTTCACTTGGCGCTTTGTCGCCGATAACGACTTTACATTTCGTCACCTCAGTTCTCAAACCACTTCAACTGTTGCACTCTCATTCTTCAAATGAAAATTTATTTACAATTTATACAGGAAAAATTATCCAACATCAAACTATGAATTTTAATCTTAATAATTAGCGGTTATTTATTAAATATTATTCAATATCAAAGTTAAATGTTTTGAATAGTAAAACCATAAATGTAAATTAATATATTATGCAATGATTATCATACATTGTTGCACTTGTATTTACAAATATCTATATTTGCATGCAAGAATCTGCATACACACATACATATAACATATGCGATAGTGGACCCCTGGGCGAACTCACTGACATGGCGGTTACCATGGCGATAGGAAGATTCTATGGGCGCATTGCATGCCTGGGGGAAATACATGTCGCTAGTTTGCTTTGAATCCCCATGAGGAACTAGTCATCCTCTTGCTTGTCTCTTGTTGATACCATGGCAAAGAGCTAATAATGAAAATTTTCAGTCTCGAATGTTATTACGAAAAATCTACATCATGTTTATTCTATTATGCTTGCTTGTTACATCATCGTGATATGAAATAAATGAAATAAACAATATAAAATTAAGAGCCATGGCGCAACTAAGACAATTGCTTCCTGTGAATTCAACAGCAGATGCTAATTAACAAAAAGATAAAGCTCGAATAATGAGATAAAAAATAATTATAAAATAATTATATCAAAGTAAAGTCTTGTAATCTCTTAATTTTATTTTTCAAATAAATGCAGTGTAAAATAAATAAAACATCTACATGATTTATAGAACGGTAATAATATCTATATGATTAATTACGAATAAGTAATTAGAATATAAACGAGTTCAATTTATTAGTCATGTCGAGAATACTATTCTACAGTAAATACTAATTATTAATTAGTAATTACTAATCAATCACCCTCACAAGTTAATTATAATTTTCCATAATCAAGCGCTGTTGAAGATAATAAAAAACGATAATGTGACATGGAAGATAATTGAATTGCAAACAAAAAAAAAATTAATTAAAATGAAAGAGAAGAAAAAAAATTGAAAGTCTTTTCTTTAATCAACAATAGAATATCATGAAAAAAAAAGCATTGTAAAATTGAAGATAAAACTATGAAAATGAGAATAAGATTATATTCAAAAGTTATCGTAAGAAAATCAAAAAGTATTGAAAGAACATAATAGAAAACTGTAGAAAGACAAGTTGAACAACGATTGTCCTTCTGTGTATTTCACCAGAGTCAACATAGATACATATATATTTACTTGTTTCAATGGGTGATAGAAAGTACAGTAACGTAAGTGAAGAAGAGAGGATTGTAGAGGGTTAAAAGTGCAAGGTGGATGGGTTCTCTCAGAGGACTCTTATCGTCTCGTGACCGTATCTATTGAACGAACAAAATAGGAACAATTGAATTCACTAGTAAAAGCACGAAGAGGACGAGCGCACACCATCAAGACCTTTCAGTTCTTTTCCGTGCTCATTATTTATGTATCGAGGATTTTTTTTTTTTTTTTTTGTATTTTTCATTTTATCGATTCCCTATCATCCTCCTTTCTCCATCGGAATACTTTTTTCATCTTATTGTCTTGCCATTCTTTCAACGTCAGAGATTACATTCAATTCATTTATAATATAAAACTATGAATCGAAAACTAATATTTATTCTGTATCAACTTTAATATTATTTCAATTTTTTCATGATGTCTTTCGTTTATTATTTTTACAATATATACGTATAAATAAACTTTATTTCTTCAACCCACTATATATATATATAACAATTATTCTGACGTAAATGTAATATGACACAATGATCCAATTAATTCATGAAAACCTGATACACATATATACATCTGTACTCGTTAGTACAAATTAATTAGTACGTGACATGGACATCTGGCTATTTGTACGCACATTGTATGCGCAAACGCGTGCTGCATCGTGAAGTTCACCAGGGCGTAGTGTGCATATATGTTTAGAGTGCTTGAATAGAATGTTCGTGAGTGAGGACGAGAAATATAGAGGATATAACGCGGTTGTTTGGTACGTTGCCATGAGTGGACAGCATATATGACGTGTGTTAGCCGATACCAATCGTCGATTTTGAGACATACATAATGTTTCATAATATAATTATTTTCATGATGATAATTATGATGAAGATGATAATGACAACAAGAACAACGATGATAAACAAATGATTTGACAAGTAAACAAACCATAAAATCTAAAACTTTGCTTGCATATTTTATTTTGCTTCAATTATTTTTTTCACTTGATAAAGTTGATATGTTAACGTCGACTATAAATAACATCGATGGATATATATCTATAAATGCAAATATATATATGTATCAAGAATGCTCGTAACTGTAAATAACTATAGTAAATAATATATATGGCGTTATGGTAGTATTCAGTATACACTCAGATGCCGTTTGCGGTGGCTCTATATTTATATATATATTGGTGGCCCAATCAAGTTGCTCAGAGTGCTTTTGCCGATTTCATGGTGAATGGATTTATCGACAGTATAATATGCACACATGCAACACTAACAATAACATGTGCCATACGTAGAAATACATGAAAATAAAAATAATAAATAAAATAAAGTGAGATGCGATATATAAAAACGAAAAAAAAAAAAATAAAAAAAGTTCCATTAGTATTGTAAATAATTCAAAGTTTTCAACGATTATTGAAATTGACAATAGACATATATTTTTATCGGAAAAATATATTTTTGAAAATTGACTTTGAAATATATTTTTATCGGAAAATTTTCTATTTTATTTTTTTCTAGTTCTTTTTAAATCAATCGAGTGTTGACATGAAAGAATGCTCGTTCACATGATCATTTACACTATACAACGATTGGCTGTGTCACACTATACATGTATATATATTTGAAATACATATATACATATGCCTATGGCAAGTTTGGTAGGTCCACTCGACGAGTCAAACATTTAGGACGCCGGGGGATCCCGGTGAATATGCGACAATCGTTCTCGACGCCTGAATAATTCATGACGCATACATCGAAACCAAATGGAGGATTAAAGCGACACTAGGGCGGGGCTGCTGAGGGACTACTACGTGTAGATTGCAGAATAGAAAGAGAGCAAGAGAGAGAATATGCATTGGCTCCTGTAACTCATACCCCAGGCTCGAATGGTTTCACTATATTCACCCTCATCTATACGTTCAACTTTGAGATATTGAGGTTATTGAATTCAACTTTGGTGCATTATCTTCATACTAACTAACGTCACAATTTTCATACTGACATTTTTGGTTAAATATTTGAAAAGAATATTTACTTGATATTCATTGACAATTTAACCCTGAAATAATAAGGAAAAACGATGGATAAAATACAGGAATAGAAAGAAGAAAAATTTTAATAAAGCTATACAGGAAAAAAAATTCTTATAATGTTAATTTAGATTTTTTTTCTTTCTTTCTTGAGGCGAGAGATACACAGTGAAAAAGAAAACTGACGTGAACAAAATTACAATATGCATATATGCAATGATACAACATTTCAACTTTTCTGGGTGGTCCAATGAATGTATTATATTTATCACGGTTATGAGAATGGCTTTATGCCAAGAGCTGCCGCCTCGCTTGATGCGCATATGTATAATGTTCATACGTATACATATAATACATGTAAGTATATAAGTGTGTGTGTGAGTGTGTGTCAACTGTATACTGAATTTTCCCCTTGGCATTGCTTTGAAAGACGAAGAGAATTGTCAAAGCGAGCGAGCAAGTCTAATACGGTTCTGTACATTCTCATTGTTTCATGTGTAAATGGAGTTTGTGAACTGTTACGGGTTTCTAGTACATAGGTATACTAACCAAAAAAACA
The DNA here is from genome assembly GCA_030347285.1 of Microctonus hyperodae. Lineage (NCBI taxonomy): Eukaryota > Metazoa > Arthropoda > Insecta > Hymenoptera > Braconidae > Microctonus > Microctonus hyperodae. The sequence continues at coordinate 9,806,289 of JAQQBR010000001.1, forward strand.
TTGAATATTCCAATACAACGTAAATTATGCAATCATGGAGATGAATTGAGTAATTTTGTATAACAATTGATTGTTGAAGCAAAAAAAAAATTCAGAAATATAAACAAAAAAATTTTGATTATAATTATCATCAAAATTTCATAACGTAATATATATTGTGTATAAAATAAATTTAATAAATAATATCTATATAATACATAATTTTTTTTTCTTCATACGAATTAATTAAAATTATTACATTATATAATGTCCTATCACACAGTTGATTACTCGCGACAAAATATTAAAAAACGTTAGTTTTAATATCTTCACTTGATGAGTTAAATTCCAATTTGGCACAGCAATTGCACTCACTATATAAACTATTCGTGCTTGCAGCCAAGTATACATTATTTTTTACAATTAACACTGCATAACCGCACAATTTATTATCAAAACATCAAAAATAATATAAGTAATAATAATAATTCACAAAGAACATAATAATTAAACTCAAGAAAATAAAATAATAAATTCCCAAAAATTTTATCACTTTAAAAAATCTCAGTGTTATAATCTTCAATCATATACACATGCAAAAGGTGTAGCACACGATATCAATCTCACCTTTTATACTTCAACTTTTTCTCCCTCCCTCTCTCTAACATAATCTCACTCAGTTGATCCGCCTAAAAGAGCGAAGAAAAAAAAAAAAAAACTT
>JAQQBR010000001.1:9811011-9882019 GCA_030347285.1 Microctonus hyperodae
AAAAAAAAAAAAATAGGAAATATCTAAAATTATAAAATTGATAATTGATACAATACAGTTGTTGTTATTCTCGTATAATATTACGTAGGAAATGGTTGAAATATAACGCTTCTATTTTTGATCATAAAATAAATAAAATAAATAACGTACACTGCATCGTCAAAAATATAGTTATCATATGCATATTCATTAAGTAATTCACTGTCGAGTTAGTTGACTCGTTAAGAGTTGATTATCATAACAAAGTGAATTATAATTATGCTGACACCTTGTATTATATAAAAATGTTGTTACATACTAACTGCAGTAGAATAATAAGTAATCGTGAATGTTCTATTTTTATCTGTGGCCAATGTAATTAAATTTTGTTTTCATTTTATAATAAAACAGAATTATGGTATAATTATTCGTTTAGTTGTAAAAATTAACTTTCAACTAGTTAACTAAGTCCATAAAAAGTTAACTAATATACAAACACGTATCAACTATTTATTTATGTATATAAACATATATTTCAAAAATTAAAAAAGTGTACTTTATATTGCATATATATATTTATATGAATAAAAAATATAGTTAGTGCATTCTTGTTCGTTAGTTATAACATCGAATCGTTATTGATTATTATTCATATGTGTAACTCTTGTTTGGATTGTTACATATTTAAACAAATATATGCCTCTCATAGTTACATATTCAAATCAACAATAAAACCACGAGTTCTATCTGGGGATTTTTAAATATTGTTAATTTTCATTCGTGCACCAATATAAAATATTGATATTGCACGAATTTCGAGGGCCAAATTCATCGACGTTTTCAATATTTCCAATATATTTCACAAACATTGAAAAGGATTAGAATTAATAAATCAATTAATTTCTGGCATTGGAATTAATAATAAATATAATTTAAAAATCACCGCTGTTAACCATAAGTTTCGCTAAATATAAAATTGATAATTCACCGATAAATATTGATAAAAATTATACATGTAATTTAAATTCACACATGAATATTACGATGATTGAATATAATTCCCAAAATAAAATAAAATGGAATGAAAAAATAAGATCGTTGATAGTGACACGACGTCAAACGTTAGTCACCAATGCCCGAAGAATATCGTTCCATCTTGGATTTCCGTTTCACATGAGCGGATCAATTCACATCACACTAACACTTATGTACACACACGCTCACACATAAATACATATATATATGTACACAAAATACACGAGAAGTATATTTTTTGCTCTTTCTATGCGACCTATACCCGCCTACCGCCCCTTTAACTCACTGTCGTTCTTATTTCCCCTTTCACGTGAAGGAATGCGTGCAGCTGTGAAATATTTAGGGATTATATGAAAGTCTCAGTGATGGCAAGAATTGTTATACTCATTTTTACTTATACACTGACATCTGGCTGATGTTATAGAATATATATAGAGATCAAAATGACAGTGAGACAAGTTTTTACATAAAAGCTTTTACGTTTATATTCATTGAATATACAATTTTTGGTTTGACATGTATATGTAATTCGCATTTTCACAATGTCTTTTACGTTTTTTTACATACAATAAAAATCATTGTGGATGATATACATGAAGAATGAATTTCACAAAGAATATTTCTTCGTATATTTATTTTTAACATTTTATCTTTTTACATAAAATATCTTCATATCAGTATGTACATTTATATTCTTTATGTATATTAAGGTAGTGATGGAGAATGCTTGGCTGTCACACTGACAATTTTTCAGAAGTAAAATTTTCTCCTATTATGTTTAACATATCATCTCACACACACTGCTATATAATATTTATATAAATACAAATAAAAATTTAATACACTGTTGTGCAAAACCTTTTTCACTTACTTCACTGCTTTCAGAATTCATTCATTTAGCTTTTCATTCGAATAAACATAATTAAATGATATTTTATACGTATATAAAAATCCATCTATGCACATGTGTATACATGAATAATTGCAAATTGAATGAATAAATTGATAGAGCAAAAAGAAAAAAAAATTTATACACAAATTCAATGATTGTGAAAGATCTGAAGCGATACTATGACGATCCACTTTGTTGAATATTCGAATATATACGAACAGCTGCATTTGTTTTCACGCAGTCAATTATACGCTTCTATATTGCATTTAATACTAGCAAAGCCACGCCACGATTGGCGTTCGGTGAGATTATGAAATTCACACTAGAGCTTTATATATAAAATACATATCTATATATTTATTATAACGCGCTTCTGTGAATATACATGGAGATAGTGAATGGAGAATGCATGGAAATTTTCGTGGGAATATATTTATATTAAATAATAAAAATTATTCCGTGTTAGATATTTATGAATTAAAAATTCAATTAAATTTATTAAAATATATTTTATTGAATGTAAAAATAAATAAACTGTTTTATATCACAAATAATTTGAATAACGTATTATTTATAATAACATGTATTTGTGATATTATATATAATGAAGTGAAGTGTAATTTATTTTTCTTTGTTTGAGAAATAATATATACATTCAGCACCAAGACTGTAAGCAAACACTTTGCTCTCATATCTTTATATAATATTACATGTGTCATAGAGTTCTCTTCTCATGTTTCGCAGGAAATGGGAAAAGTCCCGAGTGTACTGTAGCATGGATATGTTGCTGGCAAGTGGATTAAATAGGTGTTATACTGTGTTATCGAAACTGTAACTTCATTATTTGGTTGAATTCTGAATGGTCCCACGACAATTCCAGGACAGAAACGGATTTATATATATGGTAGAACGATGGGTTATGCGACGAGCGAGATGCTGAGAGTAGATATTACAATCTAGTTGCTATGGCCAGTAATATTAGGTGAATTCTACTGCTTTGGGAGAGTGAAAACGGTTATTTCCCCAACACATTCACATTTATATACATATATTCATGCACACATATTCACTTTTGGGTAATATATAGCGTAACTTTACCACAGCACTCAAGGAAGTCGACAAACTCATTCAGTTATCTCCACAGGAGATTTTCATATAATATAGAAGGAATAATTGTCTGTGGAAGACTCGCAATTTGAAATAAATTTGAAATTACATCAATATATTTAATTAAGGTTAACCCAAAGTTTACGTCATTTTACATTAATTTTATTCATCTGTATACCCAAAAATATACAGATGAGTTTATCATAAAAAATATATTTCTTTCGTTTAGCCTATAAAAAAAAAAATGATCCAAATTTTTCATTAATCGTATCAATAAAATACTATAATCATATATACAAGAATTTTATTTCACGATATATATATACATATAAAGATGAGTAACCTAAAAATTTATCCGGGATGTGCACATAAAAATATGTATATTTGTGTATAAAATGATGAAAATGGAGAAATGTCGCGGAAAGGCGAAAATGTCACCGAAATAAATCGCGATTTCATCCGGTGCGCGGGTAACACACGTGAGAGCATTGCCATGAATGTTTCACAACGAATGGAGAAAGAAAAAAAAAATAAATAAATAATAAAAAAAAAGGAAATTGTGTAAATACAGACACCAACATGCTTATAAAATGATACACACACACTTTACCCCATATGCTCACTAGTTCACCATACGTATAAACTATATTACATAGTGATAACATTACACCAGTCTCAATTCTCGTTTATACATAAATTGCCGTGATCAGAGAATATTGCTGTATATATAAATGTAAATATACTACGTTTTATATTGTAAATAAAATATATTTTCCATAAAACGTACGAGGAAAATAGGGTCAAAAATAAAAAGTAAAGAGTAGAATGAAATCGAGCACGTATAAAAAATCCACTCGTCAGTATAAAAAAAAAGAAAAAAAAAGAAAGGTAAAAAGAAAAATAATAATAATAATAATAATGCAAGATGAAAGCCCAGATAGTGAGTGGCAAAATGGAGAAGATGCAGGCAACAACAAAGAGGTACCAAGAGTGAAACGATGTATCGTATAGTGATATGCAGTGAATAAAAAAGACTCTAGTGCGAGGTGGTTGGTGGTTAGTGGTGTCTACACAGGATGCAATATCGGTAGCAATATTGCTTTGAATATATATGTATAGTGTATGCAGGTATATAAAAGAAAAAACTGTCCAACGACACCTAGAAATAGTATAACGATATACCGCAAACTGTTTATATAACTCACAACAGTTGATAGCTAGGATGCTTTTCGTTCCAACCCCTTTGTTCTTTGTCTGTATTTTCACGATATTTTATCACTAACGTTTGTCTATAAGTTTCTCCATTTCATTCAATTCAATATAAAAAATTGAAATAAGATACCGCAACTTTCTCAATGTATAAATGTATACATGTATGTATATGTTTTTATAAATATTGTGAGTTGTGAATATCCCTTGATGTTATACGATTATCTAAAGATTTTTTTCAATCGTGATTGAAATCATGCAGTATAGAATCACTAACTTCGAGTCACATCACACCATGTTATTTCTATCGATTGCATAATATCGTCGTCTTTTTCCGTAAATAGGATGTCGAGCCAACACGCCACCACTCAGAAAAATACTATATAGGTACTTTATTCTATGTACATATATATAATTCTATTTCCATCACTTTCTTGCCGAATAGCGCCAAATAAGAATTTATCTACCCTTTGCCATTTGCGTCTATACAGAAATGAAAATAAGAGTAGAATGATGAGAATATATCAACGCCAGGCGCATGAAGAAATTGAGAATGAGGCGGAAAAAGAAGGAGGAAGAAAAAAAAATAAAGGAAATAAAAGGAGCAAATACAAAATGAAAAGCGGAAGAAGATTGATTTTGCCCTGTCTTATAGTATATCAATGAATTGAATTTCATCATATTAAATTATTTATGTCAATAAAATAAAAATGAATAAATGTATTTTTATATTTTTAAATAAATACTAAAATTTGTTTATCAATTTTTTTCACCTTATACCTAAACGAATAATTACCTTCAATATTCAAATGATAAATTATAAAATAACAAATTGATAGACATTAATTATGCAAACACACCTACATCCTCTTCTCTATTAAATAACTCAATGTAATATTCAATATTTAAAAATAAAAAAAGAAACGTATCTTTACAGATAAAAATTTTTTGTTTCAAATAAGTTTCTCCGCGGGATTTTATTTTCTTAATGTTAATATTAGCCCTAGACATCGCGAAATAGGTAGAGTTAAAATTCGAATACTTTTAACCCGCATCAGCAGGACTCATGTACTAAAAAGTTTACTTTTGCAACTTTTGCTAAACTCTCCCCCTTAATCTTGAACACTCTCTCCCTCTCCTTCTTATAACTACCCCTCTCCACACACACACACACATACACACATGCATACTTATACATATATACAGCCTTTAACATGATGTACCACCCTGCTATCGTCCCTCGTTCATTTCAAATCCTAGCAACCCGCATTGCACACGCTACACCGAATGACTCTGCTGCCTCTAAACTTTCCCCAACTTCCAACCGACAAAGCTACGTCATTCGAGTTCGATCAACCAAGTGGGGGAATAGAAAGAAAAGGTAATTGACTTTATTATTGATCTTGTGCTTATCATGACGTACTAATCAGATTTAATCAATGAAGATAGTTCAATTAAATCTGACATTGCAGAAATTCTCATCATTATTCAATTTATTAAACACGTATACTTAGGGTTTGTTTAATATATTTATTCATATACAGAATAAATGAAGATATATATTTTTAAAAATTTTATTTTCACTTGAAAAAAAATTTTGGACATGATAATTATGAAAAAAAATTAATAGCACGTTTTAATATTTTATAATAAAAATTATTCAATGTTTATTATTTAACCCAAATTGACGAATATTTTGGTAAATTAAACAAATTAATTATTCGTAATAATTATGAAAGTTTAGTTTAGAAGTAAACGAATATTTTTCCATTCATGAAAATGCTAAAAAGTAAAAGAGAAAAAAATTATATCAGGTACGAAAAATTGTGTATTAAATTTCTGACGATCTGGCGCAGAAATAAAAAATAAAATTTAATCTACTTTCAACTTATTACCATTTTTCTCAGCTGATTTAGCTTCTTTATTTACTGTTTTGAGAATACAATTAACTCTACTATACTTCTGAGAAATAAAATTAAATGTAGATTCAATTAAATTACGCATATTGAATATTTTAATTGGTATCTCGAAACATTTATTCAATTCCAGCTAAAATAGATCAAATAAGTAAAACGTTCAATATTAATTTTGAATATTAATTATTCAAAGCTACATTTCTCCACATTAAAATAAATAAACATATTTATTAATTTTCTTTTGCTCTATATATAATCATCATTAATTAAACAACAACATAGACAATTATTCATTTTACAAATTACCAATTTGCTTCAAACAAATATACATTCATATTTGCGTATACATCAAAGTATATCAATTTCACCAACATATATTTATCCGAAAAAAATAGTAATATTGTAAAATAACAAATAATTAGCAAGGCCATCCATTAATAATCATCAGCACACAAAAAAAAAAAATTAAATAAAATCAAATATTATTTTATATTATTAAATAAAAATAAATAAATAAAAAAAATTAAATAAAATCAAATATTATTTTAAATTATGAAATAAAAATAAATATAAATAATTAATCATTTATAAAGTTATAAAAAACATTGATATTTTTAACTATTAAAAATATAATCAATATTATATAAATTACATCAAAGCAAATGAATAAATTCGCTCAACATATGTTTATGAAAGATAAAAGATCAATATTATTAATGCTGTATGCAAGCTCTTTGAAGTGATCTCGTGTCTTTTATACATACATATGTACACAGTCCGTTGTGTAACGGGTCGGCGATTACTAGCCGACAGTAATTTTGTGTTAACCTGACCAAACTACCTCTGTGGCTTGTGAAATACTGTATACGACGTCGCAGAGTGCGGACAAACGCAACGATATCATATACATATTCCCAGTACAAACACACATACACGCACATACATATTATTATACATCATGCACATATACATATGTGTACGCATGAAGCAGAATGGCATTGGGCAAACGCCCTGATAATAATTATTGTCTGCTGCAAACGACGACTCGCGTCGTTGTCCACTAATGAGCGAGTTGCATTTTCCTCCCTAGCACGACCAATTTGCCTAGCCAATTACAATTGTGGTGCAATTTGTCATAATCAATGAGTGCACCAGAATGGAAATGAGGTATACGGTATAAACATAACGAATGAGTGTAGATGAACAAATAACTAGTACTATTAGTATGTATGTATACATAGAATACATTTATATATATTTAGTATACGTACGTACGAATAACCCAAGTTTGTTTCCATTGAATTCTACTCTCGGTGAAAGATCAACATTCCTGGATTGAATTAATGAAGTTCAACATCACGTTAAACGTGATTCGACATTAATCTCAAGTAAACTCCCATCGAAACTTGTGTAACTATTATACAGCTACTATCGAAAATTTTAATATGCATTTTATAAATTTTATTTTATAATTTAATCATAATAGAAGCGATATTATGCAATTATTAAACAACATTGTACTGTATAATACTACATCCCTATTTATTTATTTATTTATTTATTTATTTAGTATAATCAAAGTATTTATGATTATTCAAATTCATGTAGTATATAAATTTTAATAAATTCACTGCAGTGTTTTATTTCATTCATTCATTCATTGTATAATATTTTTGTTATTTATTATTTTCAAATGACTACATCTTCATTCAATGCTGATATTTTAATATACATATAAGTGTATATAAGCCTGTAATCGGTGTATAAAATTATTTTTCATTGTGATTGCCTGAAGCACATGTTCATTTGCATGTAATTGCCATGACATCCGCATAAACAATGGATGGCCCACCGTCCATGGAATATACTCTCTCAAGAACGATTCGCATATATTAAATAAATAAACATATATCTAATTCTATATATATGCCCTATAGTATTATAGAATGTATATGAGAGGCTTGAATTTAATTGTTGCAATTTATTTTAATATTATAGCTGTGCACTCGACAAAGAATATTTACTTTCGAATAAAGTATTAATTTTAAAATTGATATTTATTTTATTAATTAATTATCAAACATGTCATTGGTACATTCTGTCATAGACATGTATATTATTAGATATATATAACCGTAGTGTATGACAGAAATTCACTGATAAATTCACTTTGACTCGGGTACACTTCTGATAGTTCGTTATTCGGTAAACATACTCGATAGAAACTCGATGTGAATTAGACAGGAATATATACTTAACTGCTTTACATACACATACATACGTATATAGTCTGTATATGATGATGTACAGTGGAAATAGCGAATCAATATTTGCATTGGAATATACACATTTTAAATTAAGTATTGTACACACAAGAGAACATCATTGATCGAGGGTTCATTTTCATTTATAAAAATTATTTGAATACGAAAACTGATAAATAATACGCATTGATCATGTTTATATTTTAGTTTTTAATGAAGCAACTTAATATTTAAAAATAATACAAGCTGTAGATTTTTTATAATATTTGTAGTGAATAAATAAATAAATATTTTCTACATAAATATTTAAAAATTTTAGAATACTCTTAAATATCTAGAAATTTTTATTTCAATTCAATTTATAAAAAATCTCATTTGGGAGATTAAAAATAATTTTTAATAATCTAATTAAAATTTATTGGCACTTTAGTATTTTTTATCAATATGCCATTGTTTTTTTATCATCACGTCAGTCAATCGAAGTGATATAAATTTTGGCCAAAAATCCTAATAACATTAAAGACTATACTACGTTCATAACACGTTATACACTCTTTAAAAAATATAATATTTAAATTAATAATCATTACTTAAAGAACTTTTTCCCTATAGAAAATATAAAAATACAATAATCTCTATACTAAATTTATAATTGAAGTAGCAATCAACACCGTGTATTAATTAATATTACCAGACTGAAGACGAAATATTTTAATCTTCAACAAGTATATTTATTAATAGGTATAATGAATATATTCATTAGCACTTTATAAACAGCGAATTTGTTTGAGTAAAAAAGTATAGCGTACAACACTTGGCGATAACTTCAGACACAATCTAAAATCTGAGGTTTGTGTCGTGAGCCTCACGTTGGGAAACACAAATCTGTGGTTTATTAACTATTAATAAACACCTAGTAACATGCTCACTCCCCGCATTATTATTCAAATATTAATAAACCTTGTTGGCAATTAATAAATTCTTTTCTCAGCTTTATAATTAATACTAAGTATATGTAATGAAATTTCAATAACTACTCAATATTAACTAACAAGTAGATACTTAGCAGCTATATTATTTATTCATCCCTTAATTATTTACAAGTATACCCGAATAATAAATTTAGTTAGCGACTTTCTGTTGATTAGTCAACTCTTTATGGAGTTAATTGACTTTTTACAAGTTAGTTGTTACAATGAAACGAATAATTATTTCAACACCTTGTGGTATTATATATAAAAACACAGTTTATTCACTATAAAAAGCTCATTTGCATGTAGCAAAGTCGAGTAGATATTTTACAACACTTGAAGGTAAGAAGTGTTTATTAATTTATTTCATTTTAAACACGAATGAACAGAAAATTCTCAAGCTATTTATTGCTCTTCACTGAACACGTGGTCGGAGAAATAATACTAAATTTATTAACTATACCATGGTACTCGGGTAAAAATTATTTTAGAAACAGAGTGAATATTCTCAATGCTTGAATGGTAAATTTAAATTGAGAGATAGAAATCTTGACTTAAAAGTCAACATAGAAGAAATCAAATATTAACAAGAGCCCAAGTGCTCATTAGTGAGTTCAAGTTATTCATTAATTGCAGACTATATTGTAAAATTAATAATTTCATATAAGTATTGTTAGTACATTTAATCTCAATATAAATAATTCAATTGTAAAATATATTTATTAACAGTATAAATTTATACTTTTCATAATGCATAAAAAAATAAATTTCGCATGAACTCATGATTAATTTAGAATAAAATTAACACTCACGAATAAAATCTTGATTCCAAATAAATAACATTTATTTAAACTAAGTATTAATTATCTGCAACAAATATTCAACATCAAAAATTTCATTACTTCAACAAATTTTGTCTTCTATTAACGGAAATAAAATCAAAATATAATTTCAAACATTTACTATACACATAAAATAAATTTTTAAACCAATTAAAAAATAAAAAAATTATACAAATACAATTATGAACATATCTCAGAGCTTTGTTTCATCGTCCTTGTACTATTGTAATCTTCTATATGAAATAATTAGGGTATTTCCGTATCCAATGAGAAACTAATGCTTGTCTTCTCACTATATATAATATACAATGGTGCTGTGGCTTCCATGCACACATACACACCTATAATAATACCAGCACATACATGTACACATTAATATACATTATATAGTATATGCATCGTTAAAGCTTAAACTTGCGCATACTAAGCAACGCACAATATAAATATATATATATAAGAACATGGACTGGACCACCCTGCAATTAACCACATTGTGTTGGCGGATCAATCTCGGTCCAGAGACGCGATGCTTGGAATCCGATCGATCATCATCTTCACCTCCTCTCTCTATGCTCTTGTTGTGCACTCGACTGCCTCCACCCTTTTTCCTCCCCCCACACTCATCATATAGATATTAACAGATATTCATTTTGTGTATATACAGATATATAGCAAGCAATTCATATATATATTTGATATAATTGCCGATAAATGAGGCGTTGATTTGATGTCAAAATTCAATTATTAAATTTGTTTAATTTTGTGTTAATTGTCGTTGATTAATTTTTGTTTTTATTTGCCATAATTCACCAACGATTGCGGTTATATATTTGTTTACTTAAACAAATAATGGATATAATAAAGAATGATTTATTTTGCGCTGATGGAAATTTATTTAAAATTTATGTACATTATTTCTAAGAGTGGTGTAAAATTAATGTTGCTCAAACGACTCGTTACAATTTTTTTTTTTATTTTTTTTGTAAAATTTATATATTTTTTTTTATGGGCTATATAACTTCAACAAGAAGAGATAAGTTTCCGCGAGGGTTTTTTTTTTTTATATTTTTATTTATTAATTTATTTATTTTTTCTTTATGCAAGAAAAACTTTTTTTGTTTTTATGGATATATATGGTTACGTATACTTATTTATTACAGTACTTTCGAATGAAATCAATTAGTAACATTCGAATGATTTCATCACACGCTTTATATAGTGAAGAAGCTGTTAAAAGAATCGCTTATATTCGAAAAAAGTTCTATAAGAGCGTAGAGCGCTTCGAAGTTATCAATAATGTCGTATTATAAAGAGAAGAAATAAAAAAAAGCAACAAACTCTATCGGTCGTATAAATACGAATAGACGGTAAACAAGAGTATATATATGTATATATTATATTAATGTTGAAATAAAATAATAGAAAAATAAATGAAGAAAAAAGTATGTGGATAAAAATAAAATGTTTTGAAATAATAATCATTTCATTTGAAATATATAAAACAAAACTTTTCATTAAATTTATATTAAGGAGTTTAATTTGAAATGAAATTACTTGTATTATCGTTCTCGTTATTGTCTCTTCGCCATTGACTTATCATATATGTGTAAGAATTTGTGACGCATAAAATTGTAAGGGAATATATGTATAGTTGCTTTCCAACTCTGATCTCCACTGTGAAACTACATTCGTTCAACCGCTGTTCTTCAGTTACCAGATAATTATTGTTGTTACGAAAGTCATAAATGCAACGAGTCTTCTATTCTAGCTATAACTAAACTTGTAAAAGTATATATAGAAATGGTTTGGTTGTTTTGTGTCGCCAACATGTCGCCTACTGCAGTCAATGTTCACTTGAAAAAAAGTATAATCTAATTTACTATTTTATTTTACAATATTAATGGTAATGATTTCATGAAGAATACTGTACGGGTAATTCAATAAATATTTTGGAATATATTAACTTTATATAATATTCTAAAAGTAAATTAAAGCCAAGGGTGTATGAAAAATTACTGTCCATAAGGATTTTTGTTTTTCAGCTCTTTCAAAAGTTGTTGAAGAAAAGTAATATAGTTTTTATAGATTCTAAAATGAGTGAAAAAGAAAAATGAAAAAAGCAACACAAAAGCGACGACTAAAGAAAAAAGAATAAAAAATTTAGTGGAAGGGGCTTGATAACTTGAGTCTCTTGAGCCCATTGTATAATACATCAGCTTTAAAAAATATGCCGTGTCTCAAGTCAAAGAAAACGAGGCAATATATTTTATTCAATCCTCCTATCCGTCACAAAATTATGATTTTATGAATTGCGATAATCTCATTATATTTAATATTCTACAAATCTATATACTATATACATAAATATTATGCTTCTATTGTAAATTAAGTAATTCCATGTAGAAATTTATCTTAAAATTACTTTATACTTTTTGATTTTTATATATTTTCAGCAAATAACTTTTGGGCTTGTCATCCCCCAATTTTCACATCCATTTTTTTTTTAGCCTCAATCACATTTTCAGGCCATTCGATATCTTGTGACCTTTGGACGAGTAACGGGTGGTCCACCATTTTAGAAAAAAAAAAAAAAAATTATGGAGATCCCACTCGTTTCTATGGGATGTCGTTTGAAAGAATTCTTTTGATAGTATCCTCCTGTATATATATTCGCTTTTGGGTATCAACCCATACCCTGTATCTATACATTCGCCTTTTTTCTTCTTTTTCTACGACCTAGATGGTATTAGGTGGACGACAAGAAAGAATATAACCCCCAAATATAGCAGAAAAAGCTCAAAGATCCTCTGATGTCTCTCTGAAAGCTGCTATAAGACTGTATTATTATACTGGTGACTTGGAAGGTATTCCACAGTGGGAATGAAAAGATTTTATTTACTATTAATAGACCTAATGTTATTTTAATAAAATATTCCACTGATTGAATGAGAAGAAAAAATCAAACAGTTCTTTGATAAAATAAAAAAAAACGAATAAAAAAGAATTCTATAAATTTCGTTCAATATTAAAATGTTAATGTATATAATAATTTAAATACTTTGTTTCATAAACTATAATTTATTATAACATATCATCCTGAGACCCATAAATCCCAACGACAAACATGAAATTTATTTTATACGCCACGATAAATTTAATCATGTAATAAAATTATATTTTATACATCAATAATTGTGGGCAATAACAAAATCAAAAATTAATTGATTGTATAATGTATTTATGGAAAGAGTTTGTAAGAAAATAAATGCCTTCTAACGCAATAAATATAATGATCTGAATGTCGTGCAAAGTCGTATTGCAATTGTAAAAGAGAATAGAAGAATGAATGAGAGGACGAAGCAGGCGGCATAAATATTCCCTCGGCGTAAATATATGCGATGATGTAGATTTCCTATGGGCATGATCATGCAAAACTGAATGCAACCAACTGTCTAGACGTTATCGACCCTTTCTATACAAGTCATTGTGCTTTGTATTTAACTTATAAGTATACACACACACACACAGACACACTTGTATAAACTATTGTCATTAAATGTTTTTCTACCAATCATATTATAATAGAAGAATATAATTTTAATTATACGCTTTACTATTTTTTTTCTTTAAACAATATATTAATATTAATTTAGAATTGTTAAAATATTTTACAGTTTGCATTACATGATTCACATTAACAGTCTAGTTGAAAGGGAAAGTTAGTAACTTTCATAACCAGGACCCCAATGGAGATATGAGGAATCTTATAAAATCTTAAAATTCATTAAAATTTCTATTCATTCTGAAGCCTCTCAACACACTCAAACCTCGGGTACTGTAAATTATTCATCATCTACCTTTGGTCTAAAGAGTATAGTTCTACTTGGTCTCTCTAACAATTTCCCTTACTCTTTCTTGTTTCTCTACCTCAAACTCCCCTCTTCATTTCTAAATATACGTTCATATAATAGACGTATAAATATATATGTAGGTAGATGTATACATTTCTCATTCATGGATTGCGTTAGGCGTGTACATATTGTACATACACACCAAGTCAAGCGTTTTTTTGTTGCATTCAACTTTTGCTATGTCTGCCGGAAACAAAAATATGAGAGTTTCATTACGGCGAATGTTGCAAAAGGAAAATATGAATGGCGAGAGTTAGTCGTGGGGAAAAAAAAAAAAGGCGACAAACGACGAATGAGTCAACCCACTGCGGAATAAGCAACGTGCACAAGTTTTCCTGCGAAATTATGTGCCACGGCAAGCTCATATAATAGAAAACGATGGCGTAAAGCGGAGAAAAAAAGATGAAGAAAATAAAAAAAAAATCAAGAAATACAAGAAGTTTTTTAAAAAGCTTGAATTAAAAAAAAAACATAACCGTACGACGCCGGCAACGGTAATGTTGACAACGCCTCAAAGTATCTCTTGAAATCTTTCGTATATATAGTTCTATAAAAATATTGCACTGTAAAGCGCGATAAAAATAATAAAAACGAAAGAAGAGAAAAAAAAAATAAACAGCACACAAATGACAATATATTTTTAGTTATGAAAATAATATTAAAAACTCACGCATTCGATCGTCAAGATAGAGTAAATATAGTTTTCAGGTCAGTGTTGTTATATACTCGTACATTATATATTGAAACGCAACCGTAACTAAAGGGGATGAAAGCTTTGTGTATATATTGTATAGCAGACGAAATGATATGGCTGCATGCCAGAGGGATAGAAAGATGCATAAAGCAACGACGACTGGTAGATACACACCACATGGGGCAATCTTATTTCGTACAATATTGGATTTAGTAAGAATTCACACGCCAAACGAGGATTGCAAGTATACACCCGCTATATAAATGCATTTATATACAAGTAACGTGCATAGCATCAACCCCATATATCGCGGCAATATAACCCTCAATGTTCTGTACTAACTTTTGACTTTTATTTCAGACTTTCTCCATATAGTTTCACTTCAGAATCTACTGTAGTTTGTAACAAAAATCCACATGCAATTATTGTGTCACATTTCATCGGATAAATAAAAGTTTTACAAATGATTTTTGTCTCTACACTATATAAATTTATTTGCAGTTGTATTATGATATATTTTTTGATCATTTATCTTAATAATGAATCAGGTAAAATGACAAATAATAGTTTGGAATTTAGCAAACAGTCGGAAATGAAAAATCCACAAGAGCCGGATTAAATTGTTTCCGGGAGAAGAATCACGTTGGAACGTAAATTCATGAAGTTGAAAAATTTCTAGCCAATGACTCTGGCGATGTAGGTGAACCTTTTGTTTGCTTTCTTTTTTCACGGCTTCAACGTGCAATTATATAATGAGGCACCGAGAGATCATTCACAGTGGAATAAAAACAATGGCTAGTTAATCTTATGCTTCATGAACGCAATGAATGTCGCAATTCTATAGAGAAAAATTATCTTTTTTGCTTTTATAATTTTATAGAAACTGCATTTCATACCAACTAATAATTATAAGCTACTGTATAATTTTTATTATATTCTTCATAAATTACTATTGACTTTATTAAATGAATGAAGTTGTACAATTCATTCATCCAAGTTCCTTTTAAATTCTTTTTTAATATTATCATCATATGTAAATACATGCAATTTACTATTTTTAAAACTGGATCATAAAAAAAAAAATAATTTTGTATTGAAGAATTACAAAAGTAGCAATAAATTAAAAACTATATCATATATTAATAATCTAATTTTATGTTTAAAGTCATGAATGAAATATATATAATCTTTTCTACAAACTTTCTGTATAACTACATGTAAATGTTCTAACCAGATGTGTACCAATAAATATCCAGTCACTCTATCTCACTCCGAGTGATTATTTATCTAGCCAAGCCCTTAATTTGCTTGGCAAAGTGGCTAGCTTCTAATTATCCAACTGCTGCTGTTGACGTTCTCTCATCTATGTGACGTGTGATTAATGTAAAGTCATGTTGATGAAACGAATTATATAGTTCTATTTGACAGTGCGATTAATCTTTTTAGCATTATTTGTCATCGACTTCATAAATATTCATACACCATCATTTCAACTACAAGTAATCAAACGCTAACGCTATGAAAATAAATATAAAAAATGTAATAAAAAAGTTTACTTTAAGATAAAAAGTTTTCAATAAAACTTTGCGTTCCCTCGTAAAAATTATATTTACGATACTTAAATGCAAACCCACGATTTTTTCTTCGTTATATTCAATTTAATTCATTCTATGCATTAGTAAATTTGCTAAAAATATAAAAATAAATTCATGCGCTTGAAATAATCGAATTATTATATCCATACGAAAATAAATATACATTTATACTTATATATCCATGAACATATCCAACTTCTATTCACTTCTATTTTTTACCATCAATGTGAGTAATATATTTTTTGTCTCAACGTTTAATACATGTATATATAGTATAGGCATAAAATTTTATATGTCAAGTTGAAATGATGATTCAGCAGATTTTGTAGCATTACGATAATTTATTCTTATTCGAGTCATTGGCTTCATTTCAATTTATCCGTAGAATATATATCCGTATAAATGTAATATTCGAGTCGACTTACTCTTCCCCAGTAATTTTATAGCACTGTATGAAAATCAATGATGTCATAAACCGTAAATTCGTATAAGATACATTGTCACGAAACATTCAACGACACAATTGTCAACTCAAACTTTATCACGATGTAATACGTAAGCATTGAAATTTTTTATCTATCATTCAGGCTATTGAAAAAAATTAGTAATAAATAAATATAATTTTATTTTCTGTGTATACGCTTTTATATAAAAAATTAAATGTCGGTTTACAAAATATTAAATATTATTCAACTTGAATTTTTCCCGACGTTCAACCAGTTAAAAGTATCATGACAATGGTTTGATTAAATATATATTAATATATTTAATCTACAATATCAAAGGAAAAGTTAGTTGGAACTTTGTCATTTTGAATTTAATTTATAATTAATACTAAACACCCGTTCACTATAGGCTCCTCAAAGTGGAAAACTGGTCATATAAATTAACAATATACACGTAATATATAGTGCAAATATTTAGATTATCCGTAATAATTTACTAATTAGGATATAAATTCTTATTATACCAAGCGACTGAGATTCATTAATTTGTGAGAAAATTTAATGGGCGTTATATATAAATTTCCGCTGCCAGTGTATATAATTTGGTTACTATTGTTATCACTATCAGTTGACCTGGCTTTAAATACATCAATTAATCAATATCCGTCGAGTTATTTTAGTGATGCATTCTTGATTTACGTTAAACAATGCAACGAATATTGTCTCGTCATTCGCTCAGCTCGAATGAATAATTAAAGTGATTTGTAATAGATTTTCACAATTTCAATGAATTTATCCTTCACTATACGGATATCAGTTTTATCATGATGCTTATTTTATATTATTAAAGAAAAAAAAAAAAAAGGAATCTACGTTTGAGCTTTGTTGATAAAATTACGAAATATAACAAAATAATAACAGCGTTATTACAGAATTTTCGTTATTATTTCAATGAGATTGTGCACACGCTTATCTCATATTGCGTATTTCAGAAATTAATAATACGTAGTGAGAAGCCGAGGTTAAGAGGGTTCTCAGGAGAGAAAAATAAAAAAAAAAAAAAGCGTAGTGAAAGCTTCTGCTTTCAGACATTTCCTGATAAAAGAACAAAGAAAATAAAAAATTAATTTTATATTATGCTTGAAACGTGCCTCCGGGTAGCTTTAGTATATCGAGCTTTCTCGCGTTACAATGCTTCTATCTCAAATACACAAGAGCATACAAACGAACGTGAAAACAAGTGTGAGAAGAGGGAATATTGTACACATATACATATTCAACTAACCTCCAATCCTTAAGAAAGCTGAAATTAATTACGGCGCCTGTCGTGAATACTACAAATTTCATGAAGCTCCATATGCGCGGTATTGTTTTACATATTAATTATACAAATAAAATTCATTAAAATATTCATCAATTATTATTTTTATAAATATATATCACGTCAATAATGAAAATTAATAAGCGAATATAATCGAGTTTAAAATAATAAACAAAAATAATATTTAAATAAATATTTCCTTCCCACCCATTACTTATTATAAAACTATGATTTATTATCGCTCCGATGAAGATTTAATAGCGCCAAAGAGGTAATAAAATTTAATGGACCGTATAGTCGGTAAGTTCATGGATGTACGTGTAATAACCCAATGGCCTGTAACTTCTAATAGTGTTCATGTACACACTTTCATGAAAATTCAATACACAACTATTACACTAATACATTTTTAATTTGCTAACAGCACCAGCCAGTCAATTAATTTTTTTTTGTTCTTGTTCATAACATTTTTTTATATCTCTCTATAATTAGTAAAAAAGAATACATATCTTCACTCCATTGTATACTATTTATTAATAAAATATTCATGGAATAAAATAATTTATTAATAGTTTAGTTACATAGTAAAACACACTACATAAAAGATTAATTATGGTTAATAAGCCAAGTTGATAGGACATGATTTTCCTCGTCTATGAGACGCTTTAGTGATTTCATATATAGATAAACAGCATACGCGTGGTCGCTTCAATGCAAGCTCATCGCGCCATATACAGGGCCCGTTCATGCGTATAAAAGTTCAACATGTTCGACATGCAGTGATTGATAGTCAACTATCGACATTGGATGAATATACTGTAGGTCATTTGAACAAAAAAATCTTTACTCTTCCCCCTTCCGTCACAACTCATCGTGTCGAGTTTTTGTCAAAAAAAAAAAGAGAAAAAAAATGGATGAAGAAAAAGTATGCGAACGAGCTTCATAGAATTTTCAATAAGACGCGATGCTTGTGAAAAGCATGAATGGATGGAGGAAGAAGAATAAAAACAAGAGTATAAGGGAAAAAAAATGATGAAGAAGAAGAAGACAACGAAAACGGAGAGGAGGAAGAAGCAGAGGAAGATTAATGCAATGCCAACGGAGACAGTCGTGACAACAACGGTGCGCGACCGTCAAAAGAACGTCGGACCATTCTACCGCCCCTTGAGAATACGAGCACACGAGGATCATTCTCTTCAACAACTCTGCAGTCGTCCGTCCCTGACATGGATTTCGACAGAGCATAAGTGCTTTGACACAACCCTCCAGTCAATGGATCAAAATAATTCGACTGGAAAAGCTTCATGTGTTGTTTGAGATTTGATGAAGCACAAAATTTCAATTTTATATTGAGAAAAATGAATTCAAAAATTTTATACATGCATTTTCGTTATTTTTGAATATTTCAATAAAGAAATATTGTATAGAAAAATAAAAGTATTAATAGTATAACAATCATATATTGAATGTTATTGAATATTTGATTAATATGGATTATTATTTATATTTTTTTGTGAAACAAAAACGTAAATCAGTGGGTATTAAAATGATATTGAAAAATATATACGAGTATTTTTCACATTTATTGAAATGATGAGAGAATGAGACGAGTGAAATTGCGGATAAAAGAGATGGAATTGTGCGACAAGTCTCATGAAAACCGATTTGGGATTATTGAAATACGTTTCATGCGTGAATTAAATGTATTGACTCACCGCAGACTGCTGTGACGCTATAGATAGTAGCACATGGCGATTTTTCCACACTTCACGTCAACCGCACCAGCCCAATAAAATCCTCTACATAAATAATGAAAATAATAAAACATGAAATTAACCAACAAAAAAATAACTGAAAATTTATGATTAACATATGAATTATTTGTTTATGAAAATATATTATATAAATATAATATTCTGTCAATAAATTTAATATATTTTACTCTAACTAAATTTACCTATACTCATTAAAATCCGAATTTAATTCAGATTATTTTTTTATATATTTTATATATGCGTATTTTATTTTTTCTCTTTTGTTTCATTTAAATCACCAACATATATTCTGCCAATATAATCAAACACAAGAAAAAAAAAATATTTTTCAACATAACGGTGTGTTTGAACATAAAGATGTGAATTTTTGATATTTCGCAGTTGCATGCTCTCTCACAAATTTCACAGTTCCTTGCTTTTCTTCCCACGCTTGTCGGAATCAGATTTCCCAAGTGAAATTCTCGTAGGAAACGTCAGTGTGATATGCCACAACATAATATAAAATCTCAAAAACTGAATAAATAAATAAAACGTAATACCTTATAAATCATATAACTGCACTATCAACAATATAATTTTCATAGTATTTACCCTAAGATAATATTTACTATAATCCAATTATAAAACCATACCAAACTACCACAACTAAATTGATTAAATTATATGAGAGCTAACAATCAGAAGTAAATTCAAATTTTCATCGCAAATATAACGACTTAGCCCAACACACTTTGCAATATATTAAACGTTCATAACCGCAATATATATCGTTCACAATCCACTACTATAATTCTAAACATACATGTACATATACATTCAAATACTCCAATCAGACTGTATATAACTGAGCTACCACAAAATTAAATCCATTTATAATATATAAATACAACCTCAATGAATAGATGACCAAAGTTAATAGATTTAATGGCACTCTATCGATTCAATTTCACGACTTAAACTCTAAGCAACATTCTTTCTTATTAATTACTTATTAATTCTATTCATCAATGTCAACCATTATATTTATATCTATTATTACAATTTAATTATTCCATTGTGCATATATAAAAGTTCATGAAATTTAATAAAACTTTCACAGTGTCACGGTTGCATTTAGTAGATAGAAAGTTCTTGAATACTGAATGTGACCGAGTACTCTCATGAGAGTATCACTTTTTTTTTGTGCTCCTCTAAATCCTTTCATAGTGTATATAATTACAATTCATATTCACTCATTCACTGTCATTTTCAATACTATATGTATACATAAAAAATATATAGATATTTACATTTATGTTTTAAAAAGCAACATCAGTATATAGAAAAGAATATTTTTCAAATAGCAATAAGAAGCTGGAGTCTGTTAAAACTACATTTATAATTTAACGAAATACACTCTAACAACCTTGCCATAAATAAATATTGACAGTGATACAATAGTCTTATGCAAATAGTTGATGCATTAATGTCTTATTTTAACTGCAAACGAGGTTATGTTGTGTCTACTGTACAACTTTTTAAACTGTGTCATTATAAAATAACTCATAATGTAAATATTATACATATTTTTTTTCTTCTACAATTTGCTATCAGTAATCCAATGTTTATAACAAATATATTACCTGAAAATAAAATATGTATGAGACATAATACATAACAATTAACACCTACATATAATACAATTATTCTTCTGATATTTGTCTTTATAATGATAATGAATTATTATTTATTGTAAATGAATTTTCATAATTACCATTTCAGATCAATATGATAATGTCGTTTGTAATATTCATGTAATATTAATTGTCCCTTGTTGTTAATAAATAGTTGATTATTACCGAAACACAAAATTATTACGCGACGAAAAAAATGGAATTTTATGTTCATAATAGAATATTCACATAATACTTTTTATCGATTATAAACCCGAATAAATATAAAATCACACTAATTTAATATCAAAGTAACATTCTCCATGCATATTATGCATGTTAAAAATGAACAAAGTACTTTTTAAACATAATTAAATACGTAAAATGATTATAAGGAAACTAGAATAATGGCCAGGCAGCCATTTTGTTTTTATAGTTACGTTAGTTTGAAAACACAGATGTAATAGACGTGTGGTAAACAGAATTAAAACGTATAGAAGTAAATACCACAATGAAATATGTTCACAATAATACGCAAAGGCAATTAGATGTTGTGAATATATAGATATGGGTATACATATTGAGAGAATGAGTTTTGTCTGAAGCAGTAATAACAAAAAAAAACCGTTTCAACTTCTTACTTGACTCTAATGCCATCGACTCATCGCCAGATGGCGGGCAGGTATATGTGTGTATATATGTATGTATAGGCTTGAGTGGCTATGCGATATGAAAAACAAGATAAAAACATGAATGACGGACATTGGCGAGTCACAAAAGAACAAGCCAGGCGTTTTTTGAAATAGTGGATTCCATGGAATGTCGCACGTATCTTCTTTCAGCTGGGGAATAAAAAAACTAAATTTAATTAATGTAATTGAAATGCCCGCGTGTCATTTTAACATTAGCCAGGAGGGATAAAACATTTTCTCTAAGCATGTTTAATAGCGAAAATAAATTCGTACATCAGAGTACAGGAAAAAAAAATTCTTTATATACATTTCATGGAATATAATTAAAAACATAACTTAATTCTTCATGTATTTTAGTAAAATTAAATACTCATTTTTCATCGACATATTCAACTATAATTTCAATTAATTAAAAACGATGTAATAAACATTTATATTTGATGAAAATATTACAAGATTTTTTTAATGAATTAATATTTCAGATGAGCTACGCCGAGGGAATAATAAATTAATTATTAATGATTGAGCTGAATAATATTTTACCATCGTTAGAAAATTTGTTTATTATTTATATATGTAGGATTTAATCATAGTTAATAAATAGGAAATTGGTTAATTCATATGTGGAAGCTACTATAGATGCACATGGATCTTATATACATACAGTTAAAAGCAAATGACTTATCAATTGATTAATTAATCATGATGAAAATGATTTATTATTCATTGAATTAATATATTTTGTAATAGAATTCAAATACATTTATAAGTGGTATTTGATTGAAAACAAATTGAGTAAAATAGAAATAATATCTATTTGATTCTGACATTAAAAAATATTTTTTCCAATCACTGAAATTTTATCTTCACATAAATACCGTAACAACTCAGTATAGTAATTTGAACACTGATAATAATCAACTTTTAATGAGTTTATAAACTTTATAAAAAGTTTGCCAAGTTTTTTTCTTGTTCATTCATCTATTCTTGCATGAACAAAAATTATAGCTACCACGTGATTGTTTGTTACTTAACATTGGATATAGTTATTCAAATTAATATAATGAATAATTGAACCATATAGTACCATAAATGTTAACTACAATACGATCGTTATGGGATTTATAACTCAGTTATATTAATATTTTCTATTAATAAAAATATATCAACTATATATAAATCACAAGCTCAATACAAAGATTAATTATTACATGTATATTTTTTTCTATTCTTCATTATACAAAGTAATTAAAAAAAAAATTTTGATATTTACAACGAACGCACATTCTCTGTGTGCATGTAACAAAAAGGAAAAATAATTACGTTTTGATCTTTATTTTCCAACAGTAAATAATTTTTTCACTTTAATTTCCCTTTTCATCATTGTAGATAAACGAAAATGGATCAAACAAATATTTACGTATTTCCAACTGATAAATATACATGTTCACATGAAGTGTAGATTCTTCACATTTGTGGTAAAAAGTGAATCAATGAAAAGCAGAATGAATTGAGAATTCTATTCCCACAAGTATATGAAAGTTATTCTGTTCAACGTTGAAATATTAAAATTAAGTGTGGCAAAACGGGTGTGTTAAGGGTCGACTGTGCCTTGGTTGCTTTCAAGGGAATGTCCTGGATAATATAGAGCACACTCGTGAGCATATAGCGTACGTCGACATACACACCGAAGATGTGGAACATTCGTCAAGCGAGGGAGAGAGGGAGAG
Organism: Microctonus hyperodae; assembly: GCA_030347285.1. Classification (NCBI taxonomy): domain Eukaryota; kingdom Metazoa; phylum Arthropoda; class Insecta; order Hymenoptera; family Braconidae; genus Microctonus; species Microctonus hyperodae. The sequence continues at coordinate 9,835,043 of JAQQBR010000001.1, forward strand.
GAGCGAAAGCGAAATGGTTACATGTTTGAGAGGGTGAGAATTGCTCCCCTGTATACACATCCCTTAACACATCTTTGCCTCCTCATAAAATTAACCTGTCCGCAGTGAGACATACAATTTCACAAGGACTATCACCATCGCCAGTGGAAATAATTCAAGATATACATGCATATATAAAGGAGAATGATGCAAAATAGCTAGCCATGAACAAATTTTAAGAATAATTTTTTTTTTCTAAATTTATTACTATATTTTTCCTAATTTATTTTTATAATTATAAATGTCAGGAGTTTAACAATTTTCTATTAGTTTTTTTTATTGTTTTATTAACGCAATTACAAAAATATACCAATTAAAAAAAAAAAAAAATTATTCTTGTAACTTTTTCAAAGTTAATTATTTTACTCGTTCAATTAATTTTGCTCCACCTTCTCCTATACATATGTACATACTCAACTGAAATTTTTATTCATACATTTCTATAAAAAAAAAAAATAAAAAAAAAATGTGATTTTGACACATGTATAGTTATAAATATTTCGCATCCGATTTTTCGTATATTTTTTCGACACACATAAAATATGTACATAAAAAATTATAAAAATCAATGATAATATAATTTTTCAATATAATATATTATATTGTAGTGTAATAATATATAATATTTGTATGAGTGTAATATGAATAAATATTTTATGGTAAAAATATATGCGGAGCAATCTCATGAATGAACTGGTCGCGACAGTTTGCAGGGAAGTAATCTAAAAGTGCTGTATCGCGAGCCATTTGTCGGCCGAACTATATACATATATGTGTAGATGAGAATGAGAGAAAATGTAGAGAAAATATATATGGTAGAGAGAAAAGAGCGGAATGGGTTCGTAGTCCCTGACACGTACATTGTGTGCGCTTCACATGAGAAGGTACATGAATCGTATAAACGAGAACGAACTGGATAAAATGTATAATGTACAAAGATAAAATTTATGCGAACGAATGCCACCGTTCAATATTCCCGATTTCTGTTCGCCCATACGCATATATATGTATACGTATATAGTTTGGAGCTTTCAGATTTTTCCACTCACATATGTGCATGTGCATAAAGCCACCATACTAACGGATGTTTTATGTCGTAGAATTCATATAGAGTCAATTGAAATGTTCAACATAGATAAATAATATTGAATAAATGTATAAATATTATTTCTTTGTTTTTCCTTGGATTTACTTTTTTCCTCTACGATTATTTCCGTTACTTATATACGTATTATAGAGAGACATATATAATAGAAAGGAAAAATGATAAGAGTATATGCGCAACCACAATGATTTACGTTTTTGTTGAAAGAAATAAACAAACAAACAAACAAGGGAAGAAATAATGCAAGCACGATGTAAATTAGCACTGATGATTGTATAGTGTGTACAGCATGTGGTTGTAAAGAATATCGAACCAAAGTAAGGAAGAAAACTACACCGTGGTACAATCAACAAAGAGTTTTTTGTTAGGTTTCACGTCGAGCCGCGCATTCTTTCAGCATAACTTTGAATGCGGATGGCGTAATGATTTCTGGTGCATTCAACAATTTTTCAGTATACTTTTTACATTCATCCAAATGTTTTGGGTCATGCTTATGTTTTTGTGACATTTCTGCGTCGTATTTTTTTATTTTCAACAAATCACATTGAGCTTTTAGTTCTTTACCATAGCACAACGCCATTTCACGTCGTTTATTTGTTTGTGCAACACAAGCAGCCGCTTCACGTTGCATTTCTTTTTCATATAATTCTTGTTCCTCATCAAAACGTTTTCGCTCTTGATTTTTTATTTCTTGCTTTTCTTTTAATTGAACATCACGAGCTGCCATAACATCATTTAATAAACGCTTACGATTTTCATTATAACGTTCGATTGCAAGATTATGACGTTCAGTAATATCACGTGATGATTTATCAATAATTGCTTCAACTTCAGCGTTTCTTTTTGCTTCCTCTCGTCGCAAATCTTCTAAACTCTTCATATAAGCCATCATTTCATTGCGTAAATCCGTAGATTTTTGTGCGGTATTTATTTTTTCCCTTTCTAATTCAGCTTGATTTTCCATTCTCAATTTATTTTCTATCGTTGCTTTATGACGTGCCTCATCCGCAAGACGTTGTTTTACCAATAACAATTGCTCCTCCAAATCTTGCTTCAATTTCATACGCTTTTTACGCTCACGCTCCAGCTCATTTATCTCCTCCATTCTAACATCAGCCCATAACTTTTCCAATTTTTCGTGTTCCTCATCGCTCAATCGGCGAGCATCATCGATAGATGTCGAACTATTCGTCATTTGTTCCACTAAAATTATACTAGTCTCTTTTTCTTTCATTAATCGCTTTTGCTTTTCTTCATCATCACGTTTTCGTTTCTCCTCAATTTCCCTCAACATTATTTCATGCCACAATTTATCTAATCTTCTCTCTTCGCGCATTCTATCGTCTTTCTCTAATATTTGTGCAAGATTTGCATACTTGACACTGCGTGCCATCTCACGTGAAATTTTATCCCGTACTTCGGGACAGCTCTCGAAATATTGCTGTTGTCGCTTTAACATGACGGTGACACGACGATTCTCTTCTTCATTCGCGCGCTCCATCTCCGTGCACATCCTCATTTCCTCCGTTCTACTGTTTGCCTTTTGACGTAATTGATCGACGACCTCGCGCGTCAACTCAGCTTCCTCCGCTTGAATCATGTCACGGAGCTTCAAGCGTCGCGTATTGATGTCTTCCTCGTATGCTGCCATACCTGTGGACCAATACAACAATGACATACCGATTATATATGCACAGTAATTTCAATTTAACCGATATAATATACGCGAACTCACTGTGATTGATGTTATGTAACAAATAATGATTAAATAATAATTTTATTTAAAAATAAAAATATCACAATATAATATAATTATATTTTTTAATTATTTAATATTTAATTTATATATTTTACGTATATAAATAATGCATATAAAATAATAAAATTAAATATAAATAATACAAAATAATATTCAATAAATTAAATACCTCGTGTGACATAATCTTCAATTTTTTTTATCATAATAGTTTTATCAGTTCGACGTTCAAATTCACGAGTTTTTATAAAATTTCTAAGTTCCCTTTCCTTCGCCAATGCTTTTGCATTAGTTAATTGTTCGATATCCATGGGAATAATTGATACAGTACGTTTTTTAGGCGGGGCAAATATGCCAGCACCTTTTCCACTTCGTCGAGCCATTGAAGTATTAAAATACCCCGGCGATATCTAAACATTATTTGACACACGGTATATTTATTTGAAATATTCACAGTATGATCAATGACAATTTTACACCATTACTCATGATTGACAAAAAATATTCATACATGATACAATTATTGAATAACAGTCAAATTGATTACCGATGCTCCTTTGTGATATTTCAATTACTCCATTTATACAAATGACGCATGAGAAAAAAAAACAATGATAGGGAGAGGCGATTCAATAAGTTGTTATTTACAGTTGCCATGACGACATACACCGCCATCGTCACATATAAAATATTGATTACTCACAAAAGTAATTAAATGGAAATTTATACATATACATACGCGGTTATTTATTTTTGTAAATGAACGTATACTTATTTATACATATACGCAGCTGATTCTATACACCTACGTACTATTTCAAGTTAAACAATTTCAGTAACAGCAAATGTTATTGAACGAACAACTCGTTATACACGATGAGAGGAGAGAAAGTCACCTCATGATTGCCTTGGGATCACTGGATAAACTTTGTTCAAGCCGAAATCGCTTGGGCGCTCTCATTGCGTGGTGAACTCGACAATGTTTGATTTGACGACCGAGTGCAAGGGATGAAGCGACAAAGTCCGTCAGGAAACATCACCATTGAACGTTTCATCCGTGTGCACCCACGCTTAGGCACGTTCAATGGTTGTGCTGTCAGAAGAGGAAACACAGCCTCCAGGCAATCCTCAAGCGATGTCGCTTGAAACTGTAATTTCCGGGAAAATCACGAGGAACAAGAGAGGTATAGAAGTCTATAAGGTCACGTGCGCTTGTTTCATATATAATAATAGTATATAAAAGCATCCACTGTATTCTTCTTACTCTCTGATGTCACTATATTTATTCTCATCTACTTATTCCTTATTCAGTTGCTATCGCATTACATAAATGATATTTAATTATGATATCAATTTTAATTAACACGTGATGTGTTATGTCACATTATTAATTATTATTTAATTTTTATTATTAATTCCAGAATATATTTAACGGTATCGTTTGCCAAGTTTTCTTTATATAAAGTTACGTAACTTTTGCTGAATTAAATTAATGTTATTAAACAAATAAAAAAAATATTTTTTGATGCCAGAGGTCAAGTATAAAGATCACACTTGACACACTATACGTTTTTCATATATATTATTCCGCTCTCTTTCATTCTCGTATTTTCATTTCAGGTACATATACATATATTTGCAAAAAACTTATACTGTATCCCTTAGGCAGAGTTAGACAAGTACAAGGGTTGTTTTCACATGCTGTGTACGTGTATCCTACAGTAAATATAATAAATATCACTGTATTTTTTTTTTATTCTCGACTTTTGTATTTTTAGCTTTGTTGCAATATTCTTCCTACACTAACAAATCATTTCACTGGCTCAATTTTATTATTTCACTACACGTACACTACTAAGACACTCTTATATGAGCATCGTTTATCTATATGTACAATATATGAATACATATAAAGCATGCTCTAGTGGACAGTCCAGCCAGTGGTTTCAAATAATGAAACCCTCGTCGACTAATAAAGGGACTTCATGAAGCTTTTATGAACGTACGAACTATGTGAGTACTTTAGTAAAATTCCCCTGACTCGCGAATTTCCTGACGCAGTTGGTTATACATACATATATATATATATATATATATATATATATATATATATATATATATATATATATATATATATATATAAGCGCAATCTGCAGCTTTCAACCCTTCGCCACTATGAGCAGCCCACAAACTCGCACTCAACTCGACAAAATTGTTCATGTCGACGCCGTAAAGCTTAAATATTTTTTTTCTTTCATTTTTATTTATTTTTTCAACATGTCTCTTATTATTTCCATTTTTACTGCAGTGACCATTCAATAGTTACACAAGGGAATTTACAAAAATTCATCTTCACTCTTAGTGATATTTACTCTAACAATTATATATATACATGAGTATTAATTAAAATTAAATTTCATGTAAGCTTCATTATCCTCTTTTGTCTTCATATTTAACGACCTCTAATGACCGATTATCTACTGAGACTTGTGGCTTAAATATATATCCAACTATAGGTATACGTGTGTGAGAGAACAATTAAGCTTGGTCCATTGCTGCTGTGGCACACTGATATATATGTATACATAGATCAGGTATCTCAGTATATACATATAATATATACATAGACTCTTGGAAGATAGAGAGAATGGGATAGTGCCAATTGTTCCTTATCCATAACTTGGCTATGAGCCCATTTTATAGTGTAAAGCAAGAGCTTTTTTTTTTTCTATCTTTTACTGCAATTACGTGCCAGTTATATCAATGATAATATTTTATTATTCTTTTTTATTTGACATTTAAGGATACTTGCAAATTAATTTGATAATTGTTTTATGATTTATAAATTTATGATGACTATTTTGTTAACGAGAGATCAGGATTAATTGGATTATTTCATCTGTCTATTTGATATGTTGATTATTGAGGAGAATGTGCGATCCGATATAATGCCAACTGGTGGAACATTCGACTTCCGACACAGTACACGTGTACACCACGTGTACCAATGCAATATATATCTAGACGTCAGATGGAGGCAATGGGAGATGGTTAAGTTAAGGCTTGAACAATACATGAAGGGACAATAGCCAGGTTTATGTATATACAATGGTTTAGGTTCACTACTATTGGCTACGTGTATATCAATGTTTATTATATATAAGCGAACATTTCCGAGTTGTATAGCTGGAGATATATGCAGGTGAGTTTGTGCTATGCATTTATTTTAAAATGACTATTATGGTCATTTTTATTTTATAGATGGAAAATTTTTAAAATGAAAAAATAATGTTTATAAATGTTGAATAAATTAAATTCATTTGAAATAAATATTTTTTGTTGGAAATAAATATTTATTGTTTGATGAGAATGTTTAGTTTAGTATGATAAATTTAATTAATTCGTTTCAGTTTATTTTATCTTTCGAATATAATGCAGTTGGAATTTTAGAGTTAACAATAATATATTCAACAAGTCAAATGATTTCATTTTAAATTTTTATGTTGATTAATTATAATTATAAAAAAAATTAATAAGTATTAAAATTTCTCCTGCAAAAATGAAGGTAAATATTTGTCATGGAATTAATTCCCTTATTCATCGTAAGTAAAAATTTATCTTTAAATTATACACTCGTTGGAAAAAATATAAAAATTTCTAGGTAATAAATTATATTAATATTTATTTGTTTATACTGATAGTTAATATATTATGTTAATAATTAATATATTCCATGCACTGTTAAGATAATATATCGATTAAAAATATTATTTTTCTCAATGAAAATGTAAAATTAAAATTCGTTGATTAATCGCGGTGTAAAATAAACATAACTCGATATAATTACATTAAATACATATTCCAATATATTTATATTTGATGTATACCATTCAATAATCGATAGAGCAGTCGTGAAATTCAACCGACCAAATAATTTAATCTCCCTAAATATAAACAGTTTCAATTTGGTGAATGCTAGGGTGTGGTGCAGCCAATATACATCCCGATTGACCGAGACACAAACCCACTGTGAAAACAAATTTATCTCGCACATACTGCATATATTCCTGATGCGTCAAGGCGACAAGATTGACGTATAAATTGTAGACTGCACACATTAAATAAATATTTAATATCATAATTTAATAGACACTCTCACAATTTTTATTCATATTAAATTAACGTAATTATAATAATACATTAATCCGTTTATATAAACTAATCTGTACACTTTTATACCAAAATGAAATTTATTTATATTTTATCTTTTTAATCATGTAAAAAACCGTTCTATTTTTTTTTCATCTCTAATATATTTTTTTTTTTTTATTGTTTCAGTAAATATATATGTTATGTGGGAGTTGTAGAAAACCTCCACCGGCGTACGGTGGAGAAATATCAGACAAGAGCAAGAAGGATTTATAACGCTGGCTATAGCTGGGAAGCCGAGTAAGATATATGTACTTGCGATTTCTGTTTCGCTGCACAAGTTGTACATCACCGCAGAGGTTATGGCGCTGTGTCGCGCGTGGCTTCATATATATTATATACATATATACCTAGTAGGACACTTATAAAAGTCACTAATGTTGCTCTCAGTAAATAGTTACTACATAGAAATGTACGTGGTTGAAAAAAAAAAAATTACAGTGAATACTGTATTAATTGCTGTTACATTAACGGATAAACTAAACGATTGCGATGTAGTAATTGATTGCAATATTTTTTCACAAATAATTTTTATAAATAATTTGTTTATGGTTGATTTAATAAAATAGAATTTTGTATGTATGTGAGAATATTTCAGCTATTTTAGTTTGACAAATTAATTTATAATAAAATAAAATGGAATAAATATAAAATATTGCATTCATATTTTAAAAAAAAATTTTTTTTTTAAGAGTGAATTATTATGTAGAAATTTTATAAAGTGGCTTATTAATATGTTATGTTTATTTTTTTTTTCAGTGTACTAAACAAATATAGAAAAGAAATACGTAGCTTTTCAAAGTAAACGTAATGATGGAATGAGAAGAAAAAAAAATGAAAATACTAGGAAAATCTCGCTGAGTGAACTGTAATCATTCCTGTGGAAATTTCCGAGCTACTGAGAAAGAGAACTAGCGAGGAATGAAATAAAGAGAGCGTTGGAAAAACGAAATATACTTTTACTTGTACATAAAAGAACTTACAAGCAAAGTGAGAACATTGAGTCGTACAAAATTAAATGCTAAATTAAGCCAACTTCAGTAGGAAATTAAAATGGATTACTTTTGGTATTTAAATTTTGTTCGCTGACTTTCATAATTGCTGTATTACCAATCAAGAAACTTTAGAATTAATTGAGAATCTTAAGTAAAATGGTTCATCCAACTAGAACATGCATCGCATACATCAGTATCCATCGTCTTGTATCACACTTCACTAACCACAATTTTAGTTTACAACGCGCATACCAACATACATTGATATCTAAACTTACTAAACTACATACGTGGTTTAAATAATTCACGACTTAAGCATGTACATTGATTTCCAATAATCAAACACGATGTAATCACAGTTGAAACATCAACGTCATCAATTAAATAATAGTAAATAAATTTAATCTACGATTTAATATTTTTATTTTTATTGAAATTCTCCCGATAAAAATAAATTATTGTCGTATGATTTTCCTCAATATCAAAGTGAATATTTAACTATCTGAGAAAAACTTTGGATATGAATAAAATGCTGCCAGAATTTAAGACGACCAATTTTTCAGAAAGAAATGACACAGTATTTTCTCTCTATCCTCCAGCAATTTTTTCCTCGCTCAATATGACAGGTGATTGTTATCAATGAGGTTTCAAATAGATTTGTCATTCTTGTGTATTTTCTAGAACTCTCTATGTTTACATTCACTCTTGTATTATTTAGTTATATTTTCTCGACAATGACGTTGGCGATAAAAAATTCAGCATCAAAAATATAAGTCGAAACGAAAAGAAAATATTGACAAGCATGAATAATAGCAGAAAAATATAATTAGTAATATTATTATTATAAATATAATGTTGCATGTATAATTTTTAGTGTCTAGAATGTAAAAAATTTATATTCAAAATTTTCACTTCCCTGAATAATAAAATTTAATTACATTATACCTATAAAAATTCTTATATCGTATTAAAAATAAATATAGTTTAATTAAAGTCCAGTATTACTTAACTGTGCAATAATTTATCTCGTAACTTATACTACAAATTACACGTAAAAATATTCTCCGCCTTATTAATATAAAAATTCGATAAAATCAAATTAGTTCATTTAAATAAAAAATGCAGATAATCAGTAATCGAAACAAATATACTTAATATCAATTAATTAAATCTACAATTTTAAATTAAATAAATATCCTATAGAATATCAATTTAAAATTTAACTATAACAATTAAAATTCGTAATTTAATTGTATAAATAATAAATTATATTTTCAATGTAAATTCATTCTAATTATTATCAATAGTAATTCAATGTTCAAGTCTCTATTTTTATCCTGTATATCTATTTAATATACATGCATAAATTGTAGGTGGTATTTGTGATAATGTAATAAGTGAAAATTCAAAAGGCTTCACTTGGAACAATATTCCGCGTGCGAATAGTAAGCATTGGGATATAAACTATGGTGATGACGGTGTGAGAGAGCGCTCATTGCGGGCCCTGAATTCGCAATGTACCACTCGTTAATGTTATCAGCTTTGAGTGGTGGTGGCTTCGTCGACAAGCGAGGCAACTAATTACGTATTCATGTCGGGAGAAAGAGGCAAAAGAGGGCAGGAGTACTGCTACGCCTTCTTTCTATTTTCCATATACCTATACTCATTTGTTTGATGTGTAAATTGAAGTTCCCTATCAATTTATTTTTTTTTTTTTTGAATTTTAAATATTAAGAAATTCGCCTTGGCAAACGTTGAAAAAGTTCGTTGGAATATAATAAGAGAGACTTAATTCACAGTGATGATGTTTAAGTATTTAATTTTTTATTTGTACACATGTGTGAGTCCTGTAAATTTAACAAAAAGTAATAGAAACATGTAATAGTACGGCAAGACATTTTAGCGTCTGACGTCTATTGGCACTTACTACTTAAGTCTGCGCGTTGTCTTCGTGTGGTCACACACTATTTCTCTGGCACGATAAGAAATTGAACGAGCTTCAATCTCTCCCTCACTCTCTTTCTCTTGTCTCGTATTTTTTAAGCAAAACGGGTACTCTCTCGTGTATATACTTATTCACCATCGTTACCACCTCTACCGTCGTTGCCAGAGACATTCTCTATGTCTCAAAGTAAGAAAAATCTCAGTGGTATGTTGGCGATATTTTCCGTACAATCTTCATACAAACAAGTAAGTTGAATGAAAATATTATACGTAAAAATGAATAGAAAAAAATTGTGTAATATAAGAGAAATGTTGGTGATGTTCCAGGAAATATTTCGTTTTATGTGATAGAATCCATTGTGTAAGCATAACATATCACACGCGCGTATTCACAATAAACTATCAAAAATGAGTAGATTCACTGTATATATCTATTGTATATACGTATATTTTCATTGCAAAGTTTGAGGAAAAATCACTCTAGTTGGATTGATGCAATGAAATTGCCAACAATTTCTCCTGGTTCACGATAATCGGATAAAAGGCGTGTAGCAATTGGCCACTTGGTTTTTTTTCCGCTTTTTTCTCTTCATTTTTCCTTTTTATGCGCATATAAAAGTCATTCGATTCTCAGTCTGGCAGGCCAACGCCATTATTTATTTTTCTCTTTTCCAACTTCAGTTGAACCCCCAAATATATAAATATATGTATGTACATATACAGATAGGTGTGTGCGAATATGAATATAAGCGAAGAACTTGGAGAAAAAAAATATGGGATTTTGTAAAATTATGTTTCCAAGTGCTTTATGAATCTGAAGTCGTAGACAGACTGTTGGAAAGAAATAAAGAGAACGAAGGGAGAAAGGTATAAAGCCAGAGATGGGTCATTTTTTTATTTATACATATACATATATATGTATGATCTGAAGGAAAAAAGGAAAAGGTAGAGAAAACGAAGCTTCTTTGCACTAAGCCAAGCGAGCGTACATCCTCTTTGTGTCTACTGAGATGCAATTTTCTCTGGCAACACACTGCGCCATAATATTGAAAGTAATCCCCAGTAATGTACTTTTTTTTTTCCCTTTTTCTCCAAACAAACAGATATAATACATCTATATATTTATAAATATATATATAGAGAGATAGAAAGAGAGATGCATGATAGAAAATTTTTTATTTTTGTTTTTACTTGCAATTTTTTTTATACAGAATTATTTGGATCACTAGATTTTTTTTGTCTGTCATTTACACATACTCTCACGATTTAATTCATACATCCACGCAGTTAAATCCGCTGCTTCGTTAAATGGCATTCGTATCATTATGAACAGCAGAGATAATATCAAAATGAAATTATAACATCAAAAGCATAACGTGTGCACTTCGTTGCACAAGCTTATTCTGACGTTTCATATCGTAGATATAAATTCGTTGATTTTGAAATTATTTGCATCTTTCTTGGATGCATATAAACATATATAAATACATACTTATACATGTGTATATCGACTGTAAACCCTTAGCTTCATTGTTAATATAAAACAACCCACAAAATTTTCAAGAACCGTCGTAGATAAGCTATCGATAACAATCTTCCGCTCTTTCATTCTCTACCCATTGTGCTTTTTTTTTTTTGTTTTGTTTTTGTTTAAACACATACACAGATAGAACAACTCAACCCTCACTTACTCAATCTGATGGATTTTGTTTTGCGGAGACTGCTCTGATGTCGTCCAACTCAAACTTACGACGAATTTCACTCACACTCCGCACCTTATTACTATTTTAAAGTATAACTTTTCTTTATATCTCGTTGTCCCGTGTCTCAACTCGTCCGCACGATTGCACAGACACATCTTAACCCAAGGAAAAAAAATAAGAAAATATCATTTATCGCGACGAATGATAAAATTCACCCCAGAGAAGAATGTTGTCGTCTTTGTGAGTAAGCATTGTCGACGTCTCAGCAATAAATTTACACCACGCTCTATCTTCACTATGAATGTTTATATATGTGGCAGTATATATGTATACAACATTTGAAGTAATAAGTTTTTTTTATTTTTTGTTTTTTAGTGTTGTCGACAAATGAAAATAGAACAACAAGAACAATTTGGATAAGTAAAAGAATTGTATATGAACCATAAAGGGACAAGAATTATTTCCTCGGGAGAATTCACATTATAAAAATATACATACATATGTATATATTTTATTTTTATGTGTAATTTAAATGATGACAAAAACAGATTTGTCGTAATAACACAGTGCAGGTATATGCATAAAGTTTGTGTATGCTCTAACGAACAGGGTGATGACAAACGACACGACCATACATCACGAATGGATTGCTGCACCCTCTCATCACGAATGATGCAACAGAGTGAAAATGAATGCGAGTGCAAACGCGAATAAAAATCATCAGAGTTAGAAAAAACGAGAGAAAACAAAAGTAGTTTTTAATAGAGATGAATAAAACAAAAAAAAAAAAATTTTTTTTTGTTAAAGAAAACAAAAAATAAATGCAGATTGAAAACAGGATAAATTGAAGAGTCGAGATCAACCACCATCAAAATACAGTTACCGTCAATTGCGTTCGACGGAAGGTTTTCATTTGCTCCATTTCCGTCGCGAATCCATTGGATATTACGCGGACTTCGGTTAAAGTCCCGTTATTCTCGGAAATTTGATTTCCTATCAAATAGCTGCATTCCTTCCTTTTATACGATCAGGATCCAATGTATATACATCTACACACCATACATACTTCGTATTTATATATACTCAATCGTTTCAATTTAATCAAACCCGACAATTAAATTAATCTTTAGACTCAATAGAAAAAAAAAATTCCAATATACATTTTATAAATTTAGTATTTATATTAAAATATTAATTGAATTATACGTCAAATAATTTTATACAACTTTAATATGAACATGTTCACAGCTGTGTCCAGATATCACCGGTGCTCTTTATTAGTTCATGTCAACAAAGTTATATGTATATATAACCACACAGTACTGTGCGAAGGGTGACATAAACCTGTTCGTACAGGCATTCGTAAGGAGAAACAGACGTTGTGAATATGTGTACATGTAGATGTATGAACGAATTGTATTGCAGTAATCAAAATCACATGGCAAATCGAACATAGACGCAGTCAGTATGAACTGAATTGTTTGGGGTTGTGAGATACGAAAGGGGTTGAAAGTTATGGTGGCAGTATATGTTTATATTGGATATGTGTATGTAGAATAAAATAGAGAATCATGCAAAATATCATTTGGTTTTAGCTTGGCTTTTTTATTTGTACGACTGGCAACGCGCTACTGTTACAGTTATTGACTCTGTGAATTTAAAGGAAGAAAATAAAAAAATTAAATAATATAAAATGTGAGTTTGTATTTCACCACGACTGTATACAATTAATTTCCTCTCTAGCGCGTCTCACTGAAAGCTTGTCTGGATTTAATTAAAAATGTTTACCTACAGATATGACTCGTATGTTATATAAAGACCGAATGTTAATTTCAACTTACACGTTTGCTGTGGAACAGCTGAATTTGATGATAATATTAAACAGACCAACTGAACTCACACAGGGTAGTAAAAAAAAAAATAAATGGGGGAAATAAAAAATTGAGAATAAAGTTGAATAGAAAAAAATTGAAAGAAAAATTAAATTGATATAATAAAATGTAATAATATAAAATATTAATTGTTGAAGAGGAATTGAGTTCATATATATATATTGTGCTCTTATGCAATAATATTTACATCTGTTTTTTTTAGCCGGCCATTTGTATGGAGATAAAATAAAATTATAGACATCAAGATTTTTTTATTTATTTTTCAGCGCCTAAATGAAAAAATAAAAATTATTGTTATCAATAGTTAAGTCACTTTCCACCTCATACACTCTCTATCTTTCCCACCCTCTGTCTTTCTCACTCATCTCCCGCGTCTTTTTCCACTTGTCGAGTTATTTGCAATGCTAGTCACGTTGTACCATTAATAAACCCACAACGCGGCCATTTATATTGCACAACTTCATAAAGTCCTGAGGTTGTCTTATCACAAAAATATTTTACTCCCTGTACGCTTCCTCTTTCTATATATTACTTTATACAGAGCCTACATATACACATACAATCGTCCTTTCTTCAACTTCTCGTTATATATTAATTCGCATAGAAAATATATATTCACATTGGCCCAGTTACAATTTATTTTTTATTCAATAATAAACGTGCATGGCTTTGACAAGTTTTACCATTGTAAAATTTTCTCTGAAAAAAAATAAAATTACGTATAAAAATTCTTTCTATTTCTCCATTCTTTTCACCTTTCCCTATCTCTCTCGCCTTACTATACAATTAATTAATTTCACCGAATATTCAATATAAAAAAAAGAAAAAAAATAAATAAATGTCGAAACGAATTCATTAAAAAATATATCTATTATAATCTATCTATCAAATTAAATTCTGTCATTGCACGTTGTGATAAATATGGTGTTTAATTTAATAAGAGAAACGAGTGACATTGGGGAAATGAATTTCGAGTGTCGTATTAAGTGTATATATATATACAAGCTATAATTATGCACATTTATTTGAGAGTATTAATGCGAGTATCGTCCACATCGAATTACCACGTTAATCACGATAGGTAATTAAACCACCACGAAGATAAGATGTGCGATTCGCATAATTGACATACCATTCGCTTAATTGGCCATAGAATAAGTTTTACCAGGTTGGTCACCCTCACTCACAATTCTCCTCTCTCTTTATCTTTGTCTTGAGTGTCGCAATGTTCGTATTATACTCGTTGTCCCATTGCACACTGCCTTTATCGAATTTCGATTAAATTCGAATCACAGCTACCTCGGCAATTCCCGTTATTCTTATTCCTTTTCTTTTATTCTTCTTTATTTTCTTTTTCTTCTTTACATTCTCTATCTCACTTCGGCAACATATACATGTATACTTTTATAGTTTTCTTATACTTACCATTTTATCCTTTTGCTTCACTTTTCCTCTGCTACAATTCCTTTCGTTTCACCCGAATCCACATCTTCATGATTATTATGACTGCATTTCCAATCCAATTCAGCCGCGTTCAACTTACTCTCACTGAGTTTGCCAACATTTTCCTTTATCTAACGAATTCGCGATTTCTTATGTATGCTATTACTTCACGTTTTTTTTTTCTCTTTCATTTCATCTTGACGTTCAATCTCGACGATCAGTCTCTGAAAGAGAATGAAGAAAATAAAGAATAAAATTAAGAAATAATAATAAATTAATAAATAAATTAAAAATCAAAAGAAAAAAAATTTAAAAGCTTTTTTTCTCCTTTGAGAATTCTCAAAATTTTGTATTATATTTTTTTTGTTCTATTTATAAATTAATATTTGTATCATTAATTAATAATTACATGTATATCATTTACTAAATTTTATAAATTAATTTATATATTTTTATTTCTCCAGAAAATATCATTGCAATGATTTATTGATAATAAAATATTTTTTTCATGTTTTGTAAAATAGAACGAAAATAATATATGAACAATTCCTGTCAACAACATCGATATGCAACGGAAATTGAATATATTTCCGCAGTATAAAATAAGAAATGAATGAATGCACATTTCATTATGACAGATATTTCCGTCTTCCTTGATGAGCAACTAGTTTCGCGCACATCGTGCCAAGAATATTTCATCAAAGTACCAGATTTCTTCAAAGAATATACGTGTTGAAAATCATTAGACGCAAATATCTCATTCTCATTCTCCTTCATCTTCAACTTCTCTACAGTATTTATTTTTTTCTCCTCGTCTTTTTATCTTTAATAATTCAAACACTTGCACATCAAGACCACCACTGTCACCATTATCACTCTATTCACCCCCCTATCCGCCCACTTCTCTTTCTCCTTGTTTTGTTCAAGAACTATCGAATAATGAGGGGCCAACTTTGTCCAACGACAGAACACTCGTGAACAAACTGCGGAACTTGTAAATTGTCCACTTCTCTTATAACAAGATCATGGATAAAAGTTCTTTGTCGTGCACCGTCATAACTTCCGTAACTTTTGTGCCATAAATATATATACATGAAAAGTTATATAACCTTCTTCATATCTTTATTAGCAGCAAAGAATTAAGGGTGCGAGTGTCAACATTGTTGATAGATGACCAGTATATAAATTTCATGTTGGATATATAATTGCAGAGAACCTCACACACGCAGTGACATCAATCCGATATAATCACCGGAAATATTATACGGGCGCCAGATGGAAAAGACCAACGACTTGATAAATCATACGAAATAACTAATAAAATAAATAGATAAATAAATAATACATAAATTCAAATATTTTAACAGACGTAAATTAAAGTCGTAATTAAGAGAATGAAAAATTATTGTGGGTGCGTGTTCTGCTGTTTAAATGTCAATTGTATTATTTGTGACAAGAAAAAGTTGTCAGTGTGTGGGAAAGATTATCAGTGCATTTGAAATGTGTAACAAGTTTGGTCCTACTGCACCAATACCATTCTCACTGAGAATAACAAAAGCAGCAGCACCACCAGTAAAGCAGTGGTGGCAACGGGAAATAAAGAACGAGGATAAGGGTGTCTCTGCATGAGCAAATCCTTCTCACAGGCGCTAGCTAATGTGATCAAAAAGTTACGGCAGTCTACCCGGTAAAGTTTCCCTTTTATTTTTTATTTTTTATTTCGGTTCTTGTTATGTGTTGCTGTTTTTCCTCTTAGTTTTTTTTTCTTTTCTTTCTTACTGACAAGAAACGTGCCTCGATGCTTGGCACCAGGAAATTGGCTTTGGGAAATGCACGCAACGTAGAATGGTAATGAGGATGAACGAGAGTATGACTGTAAGAAACTGTAAGAACTATAAAATCGAGGGGGAAAAAATAAACCCAATGACGTTAGTCAATCAGATTTTTTAACATTTCTACTTTGATATTATGATTAATGGTATGAATGCTTAGTGGGGAAGTGAATAAATATTAAATTCTTCATGATGTATAAATATATAAATATGTAAAAAATAATTTAGAGATGTTAAAAGTGATAATAGGATTTTTGTTAGTTTATATGGATGCATCGTGATTATATAATGTATATTTATTCGTTAAAAGTTTTGTCCGAGTTAATATTTATCAACACCAGTTTCTTGCTTCCGCTAATTAGTGTAGCCGGAACGTTGTTTAAGAAATGTTGCCGGAACTCAGTCACTATTGACTCAGTGGAGTTCCGTATTACTTTGATAATCGCTTTTATGTATACACGAAAATCGTTTTTAAAAATAATTCACAGGAAATTCTCATTATTTTTGTATTTTAAAGAGTTTTAAAATTTATTTAATTAATATCTGCTGAAATAATTTCAAAATATTTCCAACAAATTTCTCTTCAAGTAACTTTTGCCCTCAATGGAAATATTCAAATTGACAAAAATGAAAACAAAATTTAATTCTAAATGAAAATATATAAATTCTTAAAAATGTCGTTAATTTTTTTTTTTCATTGCAATCCAAGACAAAGTGTCGATATTAAAGTTATCCCTAGACCAAACTCATACTCTTAAACCACCAGAATTGCCATGCTCAATCGATGTACTCGCCTGTAAAAAATAAAAAAAAAAAATATACTAAAAATAAAAGATGAAGAAAAAAACAATCTCCCCTATTGAAAGCTGCGACCAGACAGGAAGAGACGCCAGTTTACTTCTTTATGTTCGTGTGAATAAGTTTGAGAATAGACGAAGGCGAATATCTTTATTGCAGCGCACCAGCCAAAAACAGATCCATTCAATTGCCATGAAGATGGAGACACAGTGAATAAGAGAGGGAGAGTAAAAATCGACCAAATATTCTTTTGTATTTGTACGCTATATAATAATATGTATACATATTCCACCAATGCAATAACTAAAGATTGGGAAATAAAAAGAAAATTGTGATAGACGAGTTGTGCACTATCACTACTATTCAAAGCCATAATGCATTAAAAAATCCTGTAATAAAAAAAATAATAAAATAATAAAAGTCTATTGTCCATTTTTTTTCATGCACTTTTATTTGTGACTTAACGTCGATTGAATTAGCAAAAGAAAAAAGGAAAATATATATAAAAATAGGCCAATATTCCATCGGGTGTCGTCTACTCAACAAATTCATTCGTGTTATTATATAAAAGTGCACGGTAAATGAAAAAGATAAAAATATATAATAGTATATGAGAGTGCAAGCAGTAAAGAGAGAAATACATGAGATAAAAATGTGAAAGAATGGAGAAAATGTATTGGGGTGAGAAAATAAATAAAATGCGAGAAACGCGCTTGGAATTGGCAACATTGGCCATAATATTAGACGACAAATATCGTAACAGTTTCAAAGTTGAAGACTTAATGCCAGATCTTTTGGTATAGTATTACTTTAGTGATTGCTATATACTGTAAATGATAATGAATAAATAAAAATAATTATTATATGTGTGACTTTGCATGGTTATGATTTATAAATAAATATATTTAAACGTGTTTGATGTGATAATTCTCAATAAAATAAACGAATAAAATACCTATTTGAATGATAATAAAATATTTCAATAATTAAACAAATAATATTTGATGATATGTTTTGTTTTCAATTCAAAGTGCGAATTAATTGTCTGCAATAAAATATTATAATAATATGAATTAAACAATCTCTCAATTTATATTCGTCATTTTATTTATCAAATTTTATTCGATGGCTAATTAATTCATTGATTGACGAACGTTTTTCGTTTGATATAAAATAATAAATTTGCGATAATCACCTGTGTGTGAAGTGCCATTTAATTATTTAATTGCTTGATGGAACAATATTAAATTTGACTGCAATTTATAAATGAGAGTTTTTGTTAATTATGGTTTGCGAGAATTAAAATATATAATATTATTTTTATCGAGAATATTAAATTTAAATATGATGATGAATAATGTTCATCAGAATAAGCTCTCAGCGCACTCTAGTGAGAGTTAAATAATGTATACGTTTTTAATGGTAGTAAAAATACTCGATGTCATCGACGGTAGGTAAAGATCTAGAAGAATGAAAACAGAATAAGTCCAACATTTACCGAGTGATATTTCAATAACGAATGAAAATCGATAGTTAGTTCATTAAAGCGTTGTCTAGAGTACATAATATTATATTCATGTATTTCAAATTATAAATAAAATGTATTTCATGAAATAATAATTATTAAATATTAATAATGTAATTATTATTCAATACTTTTCAGATCGTATAAAATAATAAATTAATTATTTTTCCACACGACTTTAATATCAATTTAAATTTTTAATAAATTTACCGATTAAAAAATTTGCGCTTCTAGAAAAAAACTGTAAAAATAAAATTATTATATTTTATCCTCTCCAATATTTATTTATATTTAGTCTCATTACAATATATTCCCACTATACTATTCATCATAAATATTCATATTTATATCGCTAATACTGATTACACAAAAAAAAAAAAACATTAATAAAAATCATTAAAACTGAAATAAATAAAAATCACAAAAAATAAATGGCACTAAAAGAAACAAATTCCATTAAAAAAATTATCAAATCAACTAACAGTGTAACAATTAAATAGTTTACAATTAAAAAAAAACATATTAAAATTTTTAAATTAAAATATTCATACATATGAAATAATATTTCTGTTATTACTAAACTACCAATAATTTGTTATATTCAACTTGTCATATTTTAATTGCCGCACTCTGTATCTCTATAATACATATATAAACATGTGCCAGTGAATGCAAATGAATTTGATTGAAGTTTATAGGGTATGGTCAAATCCACACGCACAGCAGTATGTTATCTCTGAATTTAGTGCGCGGTCATGACACTAGATACAATAGCCAAATGCCTGAGGCTAACTCGTTCCTCTCGTTACCGTCAAAACGTAGTGGTGCATTCATGCATGCACTTTACCTGCGCTTGTAATTTCAAATTTTGCATCAGACAACCACCACATTGTCACCAATGTCCACGCGTCATACATCTATATCTATGCATATACATGTACGTACATATGTATCTATGTATACGACCATTTATATGCATGTATAATGGATGTAGAATATAGAATTTATATGCGACAATCCTTATGCACGTTCCCTTTTGATTAACACACTAGAATGTTCATTTATTTCTACTCGTGTCATTCAACCATTGAATGTTTTTTATCCTCAATCTATTTTTCGGGGAAAAGTTAATTTTAATCATATAATAAGTACATGATGCATGTATAGATAGTATTAATTATTTATTTTATCAATTTAATTAAATTTTGATTGAATTATTTAATGCTAGAATAAATAGAAAAAAAATATTTTGGAGTTTATTATAATGGAGATTGATTTAATTATAGTTGATATTTAATCTGTGAATATAATTAATTTATTTATTATATAGATGTATTTGATGAAGATGATGATATATATTATTTGTCATTTGGAATTTATGTGTCTTATTTATCATTACGAAATTTTTTTATAATGTATGTCTAAACTTATTTTTATTTTCTGATGGGATTTTATTTAAACTTCAAATATAAACTGCACATGGAAATTAAAAATTAAATAATCCGCCACTGTGTGTTTTTTGTATGTACAATATACTAATAATAATTGGCGATATGTAAAATTATTTAATTTTCCTCATGGGAATTTATAACAACATTAAATTCATTGAATGTCACGGTAAACATATATGGATATAAATATGAATATTCAATCTGTCAAAAAACCAATTTATTGGACGTATATAAATATTTCAAACATATAGATATATATGAATGATTTGTTTTTACAGGTGTTTTTATTCATCAATTACCCATTATTTGCTATTGAAATGACAATTGAATATAAAATCACTGCACCAAAAACTAATAATAAATATTTTTCCAAATAATTTATACACGTCAATAACAAATATTTCACACGATAAAATTCATTTTGTCATGCACACATATTTATGTATTATTATACTTTTTCAATAGTCGTTACAAAAAAAAATGAGGGCAAAAAAAAAAATTGATTTGAAACAATTTACCATCGTTGGCGATTGTGGGCTCACATCACGTACACAAGAATTGAACTTACAACGAAGACTTTAGGGAAAAACTTTTCAACTTAAATCGACACTAAATTAACGCCGGATTGGGGTTCTAAAGCAGGTGATTTGAAGTCGGTGCTTCGCGCACCCTGTAAATTACTACGAATAACGAGGCATTAGTGGGCACAGACACGTAGCCAACGAGATACAGGAAGGGTAAGCGAACGATGCCGGTGGTAGTAGTGGTGGTTGAGTGGTGACTATGAAAAGAGAGGATATAACTATACATAGAGTGGCTGTGTAAATGTATAGGTGGTTGGCACTAACCCGTTAATGAGGTTGAATGGTCGACGTTGGGGATACATGAGAAAATAATGTATTTGACTATTGAATATGTGGCGAATGTATATATATATATTCACAACCATATGCTGTAGAGAAACTTTTTTGCAATAGCTACATTTTTACATTTGAATTAATTATTTTTAAATTATTAATTCTTTCGCTTTCTCACTGCACAATCCAATTAATTAAATTTCCCAGCTTACAATTATTCATATACAGATGTGTGCACTGTAGAATGTATCTGTGTACTTGAAGAAATAAAAAAATATAAATTATGATGATATTAATAAGAAATTTAAGCTCGAATATTGAATAATCGAAATTTGCAACGCGTATGTTCATGTGATAATTAAAATTTTTTATAAATTGATACAGTTGTAAGGTTTTAATGAATAATTTATATTATCCTTTTGTATATAATGAAATGATGATAAGAGTTGAAAAGAAAAATTATATGTATATTTTATATAAGAGAAAAAGCGGATGAATGATGGAAAATATAAAAAAATGTGTGGTTCAATAATTCACAAGGTTTCCTGTGAGCTTTTACCGGTGTGGACTAAATCAAATTTTACGCTCTAATTTGCATGGGCAGCACCATTGTATTACATGAAATCAAACGTTTTGTAATATATAGAGCTGATAATAATTATAATGAGAATAATTATGAAAAGAAATTAATCACACCAAAATGTATGTATATTTTAAGAGTTATAAATTAATTATTTTTAAATAATCAGAGAAAGATGATATATTTTTTTTTGTAAACATATATAATTCTATTGGCTTTTTTATGTAAAACCAATAGAAAGAAAAATTTTTCTCCCTTGGCTATCTCGCAATAACCCGTACGGTTGACTTGCTACAAACGAAAAAAATAACAAAAAAAAAAAAAACTAATAAAACACTGTTGGCGTGAACGAGACGCGATTGGGTGTTGGGTTGATTTACCAATAACGAAATCATCGGCTGGAAATAATTCTACAGACCATCGATGAAAATTGTATACATATACATGTACGACCCATCAGTGTTCCTAAAATAAATATTTTTCTTCAAACATTACTGTGCAATCATGTGTATTCTGTTGAAATAGATAATAAATATTTCAAATATTTCTGCATATCAAAATAAAATTTTCATTGATGCTATACATTATTTTCTCATATTATATACATACAATTTAATTGTGAATATAATTCAAATATCAATTCCAAAATTTACATTTTTGAGATAATTAAATTTATCCACATTCTGAATATATCCAATTACCATTACGCATCTCTAAATATTTCACCATGTAATTTTAGGAGAAATTTCAATATACAATACGAACTTAAAAGATATATGATTCTCGGATTACATGAGCAGTAAAATATTATATTGATGTATATACTAAATATAATGAGCCACGCAGGTACAAGGAAATGGATTATTAATTGCTAAGGAAACTAAATTTATGCGAATGTGCGAATGATTAAAAAATTCACTGATGTATATAATAACTATATGGGTTCACCAACTCTGCTAAAAGTCATTTGCAAGATACGTTTATCTGTAAAATATCGAAAGCACATTTAATAATAAATATTATTTCAAATAAATTCATCATAATATTAAAAAAAAAAAAATAATGAATGAATTAAAAAATATAAAAAAGCACTGGGAGAAATATGAAATGGTTTTTTAGTTGCAGATAAAGCATGAAATTGAACGTAATTGTATAGAAACAGGATAACTTTTCGCTTCATTGTTGAGGTCATTGACATCGCAGAATTACATTGAATCCCATTGTACAATAAAAAAAACATTGTTTTAAATAATAGTTTTCCATCCATCGCGTTCATTCATTCATTCATTCATACGAACAATTTAATACATGATAACAAAAGTATTTTTAATTATTAAAAAATCCGAGGGAAAATATATTCAATAATGAATTCATGTAATGAATGATTGTATGCGAAATAAATAAAGCAGAAAGTAAAAAAAAAACATCAAATTAAACAATAGAGAATAGAATGATTGTAATTGTTTCACGGAAATTCAATAACACATTCTTGAGTCTATTGAAACAAACGTTCCCTATGTTTTATACGTCACTCCAAAAGCCCTCTACCACCCATCATTCTCTCTGCGTCCTGGTCTCTCTATTCACTCCTCAATTTCGGCCCATAATGAAAAAGTTTGTAGAGGTCTGAAAAACAATTGAAAAAAAAAAGAAAAAAAAAGACCGCACATACACACACACACATTTACTTATAGAAATAACCAAAACCATTGAGTGGAAACTTTCCAATAGTTTATAGTGATACTGTCAAAGTTTCCAGGAATAAAAGGATTTATATCGATTAAGGTCGTTGAAAATTTTCCAACTAAAAAATAAAAACAAAAAATCCACATGAAAACAATATGGGAAATTATTAGTTATCTAAAAATTGATATTTATTATAATGAAATAAAGTGGAAATGAATACGATTAAATTATAGATGAATATTGCGTAAAATTAAAGTATATATAAATGAATGGAACTGGATTATTGAGCGGTGCTTGTCGCTGCGGTTGAGGGTAATACACCACTGCTGCTACCGGACGAAACACCGACGGAAGTTGGTGAAATTGGTGGTGCATAAGGACTTCCGCAAAGCTGATCTGCAATTCGTCCGCCTTCTCGTAATCCGCTCAGGAAGGCACCGTGCACAGTCGCCGGATAATTCCTTATCGTATGTTCACCTAATAAAACAAAACATAATAATACACAATAATTATATTTAACATATAAAATTATTTTTCTCCCGACTTTATCAACTGTTGTACTTTCTTCATCAATAACACTGAGACATAAATATTTATTAGCTAATAAAAAAAACTCATTATTATTTAGAAAAATAATATATTATATAAACAGACAAATAAATAAATTTATAGCTCATTAAATCGTGGATTTCTGAAAATAATAAAACCGATCACTTACAGAGTAAATATATAAATATTTTTTTTTATTATTCACTAGATGAAATGAAAACTGCTAAAATTAAATCTTTCATTTCTTTAAATAATTCGCGAATTTATCAATCAACATTAAATTATCAATAGAATATATAAATGTATTAAAAATAAATAAATAATATGATAAATATTTGAACAAAATATTTAAACAAATAATATATTATATAAATTGACAAATAAATAAATTTATAGCTCATTAAATCGTGGATCTCTAAAAATAATAAAACTTATTACTTACAGAGTAAATATATAAATATTTTTTTTTATTATTCACTAGACAAAGTGAAAACTGCTAAAATTCAATCTTTCATTTCTTTAAATAATTCGCGAATTTATCTATCAACATTAAATTATCAATAAAATATATAAATGTATTAAAAATAAACAAATAATATGATAAATATTTCAACGAACCAGCAAAAAATACACGTGGCTGTGGCGATGGCGCTGATGATGGTTGATTTGGAGATGGCGATGGCGCAACTGGAGCAGCAAGCAGATCATAATCACTACCAGAGCTGCCTACTGCAACAAAACTGTAAGAGCCTCGTGCCCAAGGATCCGCTCGCCACCGAGTAACAACACTTTCACGTGGTTGTGGCACGACCTGGTTGCCAAATATTCCCTAGAGAGAAAATGTACAACAAATGTTTAGTCATATATTCCTGACTACTTGGACTCCACCCGAGCGTAAAGTTTGTCTGTAATTCTCCATATACCATACACATATATATACACATATAACTGTTCTATATATATATCATCCAACCACATGGATACATATAATACTTGCCTTGAAATACAAGTCCATGAAGGAAGATGGAAAATAACAAAACTACCATATCTATACTGTATATATTTAATTATATATATATGTATATATTTTATGTATATGTCTAACGTGCTCATGTGGTTGGATGAACACATGCAGTGATGCAGCTATATGGAAACAAAGACGTTGGAGTATCCAGTTTGTAATATGAATTTATATGTATATGCATTTACAAAACTTACTTTTAATACAGCAATACAACGACCGACAATAACATCGTCACTGACATTTTCCATAACGCACGCTGCTTCACCAGCAACAAGAGCTAAGAGAACGGGTGCCTTGTATAAGTTCCAGAACAGAAACAATTCACCACGGGAGGCAGTCGTGCTCCCGACATGTCCAAACAAATTAGCAGTCGGATCCCAAAAAATACGCTCAAAGCACAGCACTACCTGAAATTAAATAACAATAATCTATTTATGTAATATAATACTCTCGAGTGTCGTATAAATATTTTGTTATATTATATTAAATTTATTAATATATTTAACTTTTGTAATATATAAATTAATATCCCAATCGAATTGTAATAATTATTGTTACAATGTCATAAAGATAAAAATTATTATTCATAAAAATTTTATATTGAAAAAATCAAAATATAATTATAAAATGTTACGATATAAATGATTATAAAATAAAATTTATTTTTTTGTTATATCATTTTGATTTTGCTTTTTTTATATTATATATTTGCCTCATTGTATTATTTGTTTACTTAATGTAGAATATGTATTTTATATAATGGCTTTGCTAACTTTATTTAGGTTGCCAAAGCCAAGACGTTGAATAGCTTGAGATTTCCAATCCGGAAGTGGCGGATTGAACGCAACGGCCGAGGGTGGCGCTGACGCTTTCAACACTCCCAGAGGTAACGTTACTAGCACTGCATCAGCTTTATATACAGTGGGATTGTTGTGTGGACTACGTGGAGGTGCGGCCCAAACTTCTACACCGTTTACCCCATATCGCACTGCACGTGCAGCAGTATTCAATCGAATGTCCAATCCCTCGGATAACGATACAGGAACGCAAGAATATCCATTGCGAACTGTAACAAAAAAAAAGAAACAAAATAAAATTTACCAAATGAAAAAAAAAATACAAGAAGATAAATTAAATTAAAATAAATAACTGATATCATTTCAACATTATATAAATAAATGTAGGTATTATTTATCTCGTAAATAATTGCGGGATAATTAAATAAAGTCAATGACAAATTCACAAGAAAAATTTACACATATTTGAATTTCGTAATTATAATTATTATCCATATCTACATACATGTTGTAATAATGACATACATGTATCTCTGTTCTGAGCGGGTTAATTACGTTGATGGCTTCGCGTGGCTACCAAGCGCGAATCCTGTGGCGTTACCCATTTCGTTAATTAAAATTTATACCCCTCCATCTGTTAGTCTCCGGGGCGAAAGCGTCGTAATTTAAATTAGCACTTTCGTTTGCAATCGATCCCTTTATTATAAACCGCACATTTATACATCATGACAGCACACTGACAACCAAGTCTAGAGATATATATCTACGCTTTCATCTTTTGTGCAAAGATCCAGACGCATCACGATGCTTTTACATCAAAATGTTTACTCTGAAAATACTTGAACTCAAACCGATAAAGTAAATCTTCAACCGTCACAAATAAAAATAAAATCTAATTCAATCATATATTTTCTTAATCCCATAAATTTTTCTCAATAGAATAATTTATAAATTTATTTTTATTATCTCCAAGTACATTACATCGACTATATTCTTCCTATAAAATATATACATATATGTGTTGGTATATAATATTAAACATAAACATTTAATCGTGGTAGTTTGCAAGCATCTGCACTTTCTCTTCGATGTTTTTGCATCGATAGTCGTGCATTCGCACGCGATACTTGACAATTTTTACGAGCTCCCTTCATACGATCTATAGGACACAAGTACAAAGACACACTCACACATATAATATTTATAGATATGTATGTAATTTGCGGTTGATACTGCTGCAATATTCCTGTTGCCTTTTTGTTCTCTCACACGCTCGTGTTCAAAAGCGAAAGCTATATGAGCACGCGTTGCACGTTGGAATTTCGCACTTCCACTGTACCAACCCCTCATTACTATTTCGTAGTGGACTGCACCCTTCACCCCGTTGCATACCTATATATTCGTATGTATATGTATGGTAATGTATATGTATATGCATGCCTGCACTTGGTTGGAACCATTCCATGTTCCATCATTTTCGTTTTACACCCGTCATTCGTGCATCGTCAAACTCGTTGGCACGTTTTGGCGCTATTCCCAACCAATTAAAACACCTTTAACAACACGTTTCACGTTTATGCGTTGAAGCCTACAATTTTTTTTTTTATTTTGAATGGAAGAATTTTTTTTGTAGGTAAATAAATACATCAATAATTATGAAATTAAAGATGACAATGTTTATGATGTTTTAATTAAGGAAGGAAGGGAAAAAAAATAGTAGAATGAAATTCGTTGATTGGATTAAAATTGTTGGAATATTATTCAGAAGAATTTAAATGGTTTCATTGTGGAGAATATTTGGTTTCATTTCCGAGCGTTACTATGTAGTTGGAATTAAAAATGAAAAATTTTATTACTTCCAGAGTATATAAATTTAATGAAACAATTAAAACTATTTAATTACACGATTGAACAGAAATTTATTAATTCATTTTCGTTATACGTATATATACGTCAAATGGATGTAATTTTTGAAATTTAATCCAACATTTTTGGTATTTGATTGTGATAAAAATGTAAATTGATTTTAATAAATTTGTAATAGATAAAAAATGATTAAAAAAATAAATAAACAGAATTATCTTCATTGCACAATTGCTAAATTTTGAATATTAATTTTTTTTCTTTGTTTTATTATTAATTATACAGTCGAAAAAATTATATCACAATAAATTTTAAGAATATTTAATTAATTAAAACCCAATTAATACTGAATCAATATTTAATATTTAATTTTATAATTTTATTTATTAACAAAACACAAATAAAAAATTATCTTAACCAAATAATAATTTCAATGAAACAGTGAAACAAAAATAAATAATTCTTCTAATAAACATGTTAAAAATAAAATAAAAAATTCTAACAAACAACAAATTTATATACACCCTTGTAATATTTTCCAAAAATAACATTACTAATCATTGCTCACATACAATCACAAATTCATTCGGATTAATTATATATTACATACCGGGTGTGTATCATATCCACCCTCTCAAGTCTTCTGTTTGATCTTATAGACTATATCACTGTAGTATATATTTTGACACTGAGTCGAACAATTTGTATGCCATGGTGCTTTTCAATTTACATTTAAATTGGTTGCTTATGGCGTTCTGTCGCTCGACGGGAGTCGAACCGTGCGCCGTGTTAGGGAACAGTCAAATACCGAAACATCCAAGTGTAGCAAGAAGCTGAAGAAAAGAGAAATCGAGATAAATACTGAGATAGAGACAGAGACAAAGAGAAGTGATGAAGCTGAAGAAAGAGACACAAACCCAACATGGACTCATGTAAGTTCAACGAACCCTCCTTTCCGACCAACTAACTTTTTACCAACTTCGGTATTCGTCCACATAACAGAAGAGCTCTAACTGCGCGTCCTTTATGCTCCTACTTCGCGAATGCTCATTCGCTCTTTGCCCAACTACAATTTCAATCGGTAACATACCAACAATATTTCTCAAGAGAGAGTTTCTTTTTTTTATTTCATCTTTATATCCATCACCTGGTGGTCATTTTATCGCTGATATATAATTACTGAAAATTATCTTTGATAATTTTTTTAAATTATAAATTGTCCACAAATTTAAAGACAATTCACAAAACATTTCAAATGCTACTTTTATTTCAAGGCATTTTATATTTAATTTGTACTATATGATATATGATTTAGGTTTATCTTTAATTAATTAATTAATTAAATTATGCCATTGAGGTATCAGCTTGCGTTAATGTAATCCAGAATTATCATCCCTACTTATGATTTTCACCAGTCAATTTAAATACGTAATACTACAGCACAGATACTCAAATACCAAAACTATCAAGTACTAGGAGTCGACTAACGTGAGATGAATAGATCCTGATATTAAACTTCTCTGAAATTCGATACTATAATAATGACGGTGAATTATTCTAGATACTGACATTGTGGTGATTGTAAATCGGTAGATAATCAATATACTTGAAAGCGATGAGAGATTTATTATATTAATTAACCTTAAATATAAGCTTCATTAGATTTCTGCGTGTAAATTAACAGCAATAATTTAAGTGTGATACATCATTGTGATTAATAATTATATTTATATAAATAATATTGAAATAAAAGTGTACAGTTTAAGTATTTGTTAATTATTAATAGAGCTTTGTCACTTCATCAAGTATATAAAACATGGAATTTACATCAGGACTTGAATTAAAAATAAAGAATGAAAAAATAAAAAATATTATATACATATATTTAAATACGAAGTTGGTATATAGTAGAGGTAAATTGTTTGGTCGGGCAAACGAGAGATGTGAATACACGAGAAATGCATTTGCACTTGGTGTGATCAAGTCTCCCTGCATATACATATATGTATATTTTATATAGAGGATAAATCGTCGAGTGGACGAGAATAAAATTCAGATGCACAAGGGGGTAAATTTGTCTTTCCCCTCGAGTTCATTTAAGGCTAAATGAAACGTACGATCGTTTCATTTACTAATTTTTCAATCCAATAGCGAATTTTTTCTTTCATTTATTTATTTATTTTTATAAATTATTTTAATTATAATGAAAATTTAATATATATGCTCTTGTTTGAGAATGTACGCATGTGCGAATTTCATTGGCAATATGTTTACCATTTGTTTTTGACGTTGCCCTGAGACAACAAGCAAGTATACACACGTATTTTTTTTTTTATATTTTTTTAATGGGACACGCCCATTATTTTAAAGCCCATTATTGATCTTAAGCCAAACCCACGCATATAATACCCTCGAGTTTGTACTTACTTAAGTATTATTTATTTATTTTTTCTATTATTTTCATTTTAAATTTCCCCCTTTTTTTTTTTATCTATTCTTTTAATTTTATTTTCGACCTACGTCGAAGTGCATCAAACATGAAAATCATTCTGTGTTCAAGCGATTTACGTGGTTTCTCCAATGCCCATCAACATATTCTCCACCTCCTTCACCATCTCTTATCGTCTTTCTCCACCCCATTCTCGTCCCAACAATATTCTTTCATTCTTTATACACTTATCCCAACGATAAAATATTATTACATACATACATATGTAATTCATACAACGTGATCATTGAATACAGATATAAACTAGAGATAGTGAACATGATCGTTGTTATCTTACGGATGAGGGCAAAAGCATGGCCGCTGATAGAATTTTGTAACTATATACCGGGTGCAAAGTATGCAAATTTAATGAAAATTAAATTTTCAATCCAGGTAAATCTGAAGAAAAATCCACGTAATTAAAATACTAAAGTAATTAATAGAAAATGACAAAGCTGCAATAACTGCGAAATTGTTAGAGAAACGATAGCAATAATATATGTGCTGCATATATAGATACATAGTGATGTACATATAGGAGAGACAAAGTGCTGACACGGTCACCCTATAGGTCTTGAAACGAGGGAGTCTGCGGACGGACGTGAACTCAATGGGCAGTCGTTATGGGTAAAGGGATTCCCACGTTGAAAAGTCAATGACTGCTGTTAGCTCAGCAGTGGGAAGAGCGAAGGAGTTTCCCCAAATTGGTGCCTTACAAGATAAGCATTAAGCTCCAACAGAATTGAATAGCTCGTCGTCGTCGTCGTCGTAGTCGTTGACTCATAAGACATTCTCTTATTTCTTTTCTTACTTATACACAATAGAAAATAAAAGTTTATATCATATAAAAAACAATAATTATAGTTATCCACTATATGATAGCAATAAATATTTATTATTCTATTTTTCGTCTATTACTGTCAATCAATACTTATCTTATATACAATCCATTTTATTATACGACAATGGATCTCATATAGTAAATTTCTAAATGGAAAATACTTCTATTGTCATCAGTCCACTTTTTGCTAAAGTATTTATCAGAATAGTCGAATGAAATTGCCCTTTATAACTTTGGATGAGCTTTTCTAAGGTGATTGTGATATACAGAACAAGAAAGGGAGCGACAAAGAAATCGAAAGAAGAGAGAAAAAAAATAGACAATGGGTGGGGGGACAGTTAGATCGAGGAATTTTTTTTTCGACGGCCGGAGGGTAGGTCTCTATTGAAAGAAGCAGTGACGAGGAAATTCAATTTGTTAAGAGACACTGCGTTGAGGCAAAGTTTGCCAACCGACGCTGAGATGTACCGACGAATACGTATTACATATATACATGTAAATATCTATACATATATAAACGGTATGTCGAAGCCGACTCTGTGAAATGTTATCATCTTCTCGGCACTTTCCGTTCCTCCACGTCTTTCTCATTCACTCACGTCCAGTTCAGCAACCGACTCACGAACGACCTCATTCCTCAACTTTCCCTTGCGCTATACAGCGCAATGGCAATATAACACCACGACGATGCTGTTGCGATGATGGTGGTGGTGGTCGTGGAGCAAATTGTCTGATGGTGATAGTGAGAATTGAAAAGGGGAGAATGGCATACAGAGAAAAAAAATATATAAAGAGTGCAAGCAAAAGAGAAAGACCCAATATGAAAGCGCTACTTCACTGTTAGATATACATATAGAAGTCAACTTGTAATACAGCTAAGTTATATCGCTGAACTCAATTTTACGTTCAATTATATAAACGCCCTATGGCTAATATGATATTTCTTTGCGCTGACTAGACACTCGTCAACATTGCCACACAAGTATTATAATAAGAAAGAAATGAGTAGAAAAAAAAAATAAAAACTAATTGTATAGACATGCAGTGCGAGTGTTACAAACTAAATTGACACTTTTGGAATGTCAGTTTGCATACACAGCTGCAGTTAATAGTAAAACATAACCGGAAATTTAGTAGTGTAAACATGAAAAAGATTATAATTTTTTTCTTTCTCTTATGCGCTTGATTTAATTTCTTCTGTTACTATAATGCTATATAAAATAAACCGTGTAATCATAGCGTGTACTCTATGTATATATACAGATATATATATATATTACTAACCAAGTGTTGCAATATGTTGTCCTATGAATTATTACCTTGCACGTTCATAGCTTTGAGAAAATAATAAGTGTATAAGTTTATACTCATACCAAGTGTGTTATCTGAGTTCGTGATGGTAATGGTTTAATGATTGTTATAATTGCAAGCAAACCGCTTGTATCACTATATGATATATTACGAACGTCAATATGAGAGGTATATATCATTGCTTTCACGAGGAGAATAAAAAATATACATGTGTAAACGTATACATATTGTTCAATAAAAAGTTTAGTCACTAAACTTGGGACAATAATGGCATATCAATGATTTGATAAATGAATCTCAATATAAAATGACAATGACGAAGTGACTATTTATACATGTACACTATTACTAGCATAGATACGTGTACATAGATGTATGTATATAACTATAAATATGTGTATATAGTAGAGACAAGTCTATGTAATTTCCTGACAATCTTCAACGACACGACTTTTGCTCATGACAGGACAATCATGCGGATGGTTTCATTTAATTTTCAACTGGACCTCAAATCTTTCGGGAATATTTTGTCTCGAGAAATGGTAAAATACTCTGCAAAGGAATATATATTCATCATACGGAATTATATATATTTGAAAAAAAAAGAAGAATAATAAAGAGATGAAAGAAATAATGGATTATAAAGATAGAATGAATGAATGAAAAATCAAATAGATGTATGATATAATAAGGGAATAGATAAATAAATTAAACAGCTGAGGCAGTAAAATATAATTGCAATGAATATACTGACAATTGAATAGTTGATGCATGCAAAATAAAAACAGTTAGAAATATAAAGAAAGAAGAAGAAAAAAAAATGACATGGATCGTAAAACGAATAATTAAATAAACACAAGATCTTATATGTATATAGTTTGATGATTCATGTGAGCGCATGGTGTCTGTGCGTCACAGAAATATTTTCAATACTGTTTGAATAGTATTAGGATATTGCACATAGCTTGGTTGTGTATATAATAAAGAAACGACAAGATGCCTAAGTGTAATAAAGCAAGAGTAAAGCAACCAACAAAATGACGACTAGTGGGCTCATAAAAACAAGAATGTTAGTTGGTCTTCTTGCCAACGGCATACAACACCACATACATATATCCATTCTCATTTCAATACATAAACTCACAAATATACATATATGCATAATATATTTCTTTTCATATTGGTGGCTGCATCTTTCTTCGTTATTATTCCAAGACATATCTCCCATTGGTCTTCTTGTTTGTTACATTAGAAAATTCTATCTTACTGTCTTGACCACCAGTTAATATTGATTTAAAACAGCCACAAGCAAATAAGTTTTAGGCGTGGTTAAAACATTCATAAGCATATACATACATATTTACAATGATGATAAAAACTTGAAAAGAATTTGAGTTAATCGATTTTGTTTAAAATAGAAATGAGATATCACTGAGGAATTCTCATTTTTAATTCTTTTTAGAATTTTTTTTCTCTTTTGGAGGGGAAAATATTGTCATGGGAATATGCGAGAATATTTGCGTGACATCAACTCAATGGTGATGGCAGTGGTGGTTGGTGGTGGTGGTAGTATAGTTGTGGTGATGGTGGTTATATAGAGGCTTGAACGATTTAGTGGTCTCGCTCAGCGGTTGGTTGGTCGGTGGCCAAAAAATGTAGCATCGATTAGTCAAATTTTTATATATAAAATTGGCAGTAAAGCAAAAAGAGGCCCCAGTACAATGGGTCAGCTGTTTGTATAATATTTTGTTGGACGTAAATTTTTTTCGTTGAATTGGTGACGGTGGCAAAATTTTTTTTTTCTTTCTTATGATGATAAAGTTTATGTGTGGATAAATTGAGGGTTGAAAAAAAATGTATATAAAAAGTACGATGAACTTTGGTTGTTATACCGTTGTTAATTTATGAGACGACGGTCATTTCCATCTTTATATTATTTAACTCAATGTATATTATGTGTATATATTTAACTTCAAAAATTTTACCAGGAGGTCCATTCTTTCATGAGTTCTTTTAAAATTTGCAAAGCATTTTTGTTGATAATTTACTATCAACCACTGCATTCTTTATTTTATGACAAACAAATCAATCGCAATGAAAAAAAAAAATAATCTTCGCATTTTTTTAAATACATTATTACAATTCGCATGCCTCAATGTACAATAAAATAACTGATATTTAATTAATCAAACTGATCTGCCGAATATCAAAGATTTAAAACCCAAATCACATAATTCCAATTACCAATCAATTTCACCCCGAACCAATCCCAATAAAAAAAAAAAATTCTCTCTGATAAAAAATAAAAAACTTTCTCATATTACACATCGATATCAATCAATCATGCGAAATAATTCAAGCAATAGCAATTAAATAAACAGTCTATATCAATAATTTTAAAACAATACAATTATCACAAATAGCGATTCATCACTTCTATTAATAACATCAACTTTACTTTTCCTCCATCGTCCAATTAATTAATTCAATATGTCAAATTAAACTTTCGCTTACAAATCACCAAACAATTACTGATATTCAACTTAAACATGGAATCATTCTACGACACGAATTGTAGTAGTTGTCACTTATCCAAGATGACAATTTTTTTTTTCCACCTCAATGATGGCTGTCACAGGAGCAAAAGATCACTTACCACTCTCGCACACGCTTCTACCTCACGCGTTGCTTCATCAATCTCCCACATGTATACGTGTGTACATATTCTACTGCTATATCTTTTTTGCCCGGCGAAATTTATTACTCGCGGTCCTCTCATGCATAGATATATATACACATATGTATACATACATAAATATATAGGTAGGTATGTGTATATATTTGGGAATGTGTGAGTATCTCAATGCGTATATACTGAAAGCCCCTCTTGACAGTGTTGGCATGTTCCGACATTATATTAACCAAGTGCCACTGGAGTGAGTTACGCACATGTGTAAGCAAGAGGGTTTCAAACTATTCACTTGACTACTATACCTAAATATACGTATATATATCCTACTTCAATAACATAAACTCA
Source organism: Microctonus hyperodae (assembly GCA_030347285.1). Lineage (NCBI taxonomy): Eukaryota > Metazoa > Arthropoda > Insecta > Hymenoptera > Braconidae > Microctonus > Microctonus hyperodae. The sequence continues at coordinate 9,870,768 of JAQQBR010000001.1, forward strand.
TGAAAATAGCGAGAATTTCAGTGCTAATATAATTATATTAAACTAATAAATATACTTTCAACTATGTAACTCTATAAATAATTTATACATATAATTCCACGTTATTTTATTACAATAATTTATTTTTCTTCTTCAATATTCAGAGTTTATATCTATAGTTTATTATTTAATCAACTTCTGAATTAATATCCTGTCGTTAAAGGTTGTATGTCAAAGTATATGTATTTTATTTTATTTTATTTTTTTAACAATATCCACGAGTAATGTGAGTTTGAATATACTTTTGCTCATTCAACTAGATAATACGACACGCAGGATTATATATGGGGATATAGTGGAATTTGAGAAGAGGCCTCCGGGGATCTAATACAAAGGAGTTAGTGGAATGGTAGAATACTGTCGGATGAAATCCCTCTAGTACCAAACAGTACCTCACTTCTCATCTCGTATCTCTTGTGCTCTTCGATTTCACATTATGTGTTGAGTGCCATGAGCATGTCACACAGCAACCGAAATTTCAGGAATGTAGAATTGCGTATTGACTACTATGTCTGCGAGCATTATACGCATATATGTGTGTACATGTACATGTATGTAGCATAAATATACGTATGGGTATATGTGTTTGAGTATGAGGAATAAATTTATTTACACAGTGACAGAAGGCAAATGAGAAAATTAATTTGTTTGAATATTTGATTCTCAATTACTCCAAGATCCTTTTTATCCCGTATAATTAAATGAGACGAATTAAATACAAGTAGATTGGAATATGTAGAAGATCACGACAGAAACGTTCACGATGAAGAAGAAAAAAAAAAAGAAAAGGAATTATAAGGAGAAGCAGTGGAAGAAGAAGAAGAAGAAAATAATGAAAGAAAAAAAAAAAAGTTAAAATATAAAGTAAAGGAGGGTGGCGCCGTGGCAAGAGATGGCGTGTCCACCTTGGAAGAAGCCACCGAGCCACAAGCTAGCGTCAATAATTCCCGCATGTAATGAGGCGGACCGTTGTTCGCGGGCGGACAATAACGTCCATAATTCACTGTCTTCGCGCACCTCTCATGTCGTACACCCCCCCAACCACCATCTACTCGTTTAGTTTATCCAATTTTTTTTATTTTTCATTCGACGGAATTGTGGGCGCACGAATGCGTTTATCCAATTTTATTCATTCATTTTTTTTATACCTGAATCTAAACAAAAAAAAAAAAAAATTAAATAATTTTCCACGATCTATACCCGAGTAAAAATTTTATTCCTATTTTAGACCTGCATATAATTTTTTTAACACAGGACTTGAAGGTACTATTTTAAATTTTGGTGCTTTTTTAGACCTTAAAAGTGACAGATATTTCCATTTCTTCCATTTTAAGATATAAAAAAGGTATAACGAATTAAAAATTAACGAAAACTAAGGAATTACTAAGATACAACTAAGTATAGTAAGGAGCACAAAGGTCTAATGTAGCAACAAAATTTCGACTCGGATATTTATTATTTTCTTTTACACAAAAGGTATATTAATATAATATTGAATATACATATATCACGGAAATATATTTAATGAAATTAGTGTGACAATAATTTGAAATTGATGATGACATGATTGATGATAAAAGAAAAAGCGAGTGACGTTAATAATATTTATAAAAGTGCCATCAGGTTTTTCGCCTCTTCATAAAAGATGAAAATATTTATACATATGCATAATTACAATAGATATACGTATGCGCATGTATATTGAATATACATATCTGTATATAGAATATACATGTATATTATAGTTATATGATATACGTCGGTATATAGCAAACGAGCCATCATTTTTACCCGTAAATCATTATCACTCGAAACGGTGAAATTGTATTTAATTTTTTGGACGTTCGATTCGTTTTATCGGTCCCGCTCGACGGGGAGTCCATCAAGAATCGCGTCAAGATTAATATCTCACGTCGCGCAAGAGTATAGTAGAAGGCTAACGCGCGCGCCCGCTCCGAGCACAAGGTGTGAAAAATGAGAATGAGAGAATATATATTTATTTACGTATATATAAATATATACGTGTGTATGCGTGTTTGTATATGGATATACATATAAAATAGTGAACGTGTGTGGGAGTAAACAGACTCAAGTTATTCCTTGGGGATATGTACGATGAACGCGGGGATGCCTTGAATTTTGTCGAGAATTTTTTCCACTTCATCTTTATCTTCAATTATTTTTTTCTTTTTTCACTCACACAATAACGATACTTATATATGTAAATTGAATGATTAAAAGTTCCTTCAGTGTATCATTGCGACACGTCAAGTAGCAAATTTGTCGTTATTAATTCAACATCAAATTAAATAAGTATAAACAAATTTATCGTTCACGTCAACGTAATATCAAATTAAATGGACAATTAATATTCAGATTTTAATTATTTTTGTTTAACAATATGTATTATACACATATATATGTGTTGAGTATATTTACATATTGTATGAAATATTTAATTACTAAATGTAATTAATAACTCTTGGGAATAATATAAGGATTAATTAATCATCCACACTGAGAGATAAGCAAATATCTGTGCTCTCATCTCAGCATCAAGATGATGATGATGATAATAATGATAATGATGCCACAGTGGGGGTTGAAATATCTCGACTGCACCACTGCACTTCCCTTCTTCCATTTCGATTCACTTGATTGATCAATCTACATTTCTATCGGTGCTAAATTACAACCATCACATGTATATATCGTAGATAAAATTGTTACATATTCTCCGGTCGAATAATCAATACTCAAATATCGTTCTCGTTAATCTTTAGAGACTATAAATAATTTTATTGATGGTTAATAAATATTTATTTCATCGATTTCTCAATTAATTCATTGACAATATTCTCGTGACGAAATTGCGTTAATTCACCCAGCTGAATTTATTTTTAAAAAATATACCAATAAGTTAAAAAAAAAAATAATGAAAGTATAATAAAATACAAGAAGATATAAATAATTCAAAGCAATCTACATATATTGAAAAATATTATTCAAAATATATAAAAATATTGTCAGAAAAAAAAAAAATAAATAAATAAACTGCCAATATCCTGATAACAACTGAGCAAATATTTGTCATAAAACCCAATTTCTAACGAGATAAAGTGTTTTGTTTCTGACCTGTTATTGTAGAAAATACAGAAAAAAAAAGCTATCAAAATTTCGGATGGATCTCAGTGAATATATTTCCACTCGGATTCGCTTTCAGTGGACCACTTTACCCTACTTTCTTCTGCATGCATATAAATATATTTAACATGATATTAAGCAATGGGGTGCCTCAATTATGGTGATGTACATCGAGCCTTTCTTCTTCACTCTCTTCCTCGCATATCTCAACCCTCATCTCTTTCCAATGACTTCACCCGATTAGTCAATTTGTCAATCTACCATCTTTCCTTATCCATCGTTCGTGTTTTTCTTCTTCAATCTTGGTTTAATGATCGATCTAAAGAGAAGGTTCGCACATCCATATATATTTATATCATACATATTGGAAAAGAGAGAAGTGTAGAATAGGTAGTACAGATATCTATTATATTGAGAAGCAATGAGAACAAGAAGAAAAGAGATTAGTGAAGAGAGTTTAGAGGAGAAATGATGCATCTACAGATGAAACGTTTAAGCCATCGTTTATTCGTCACAGAATTCCAATAACTTTAGAAATCACTTATCATTGGAATAGAGATGGTATCTCAGGGGATATTTAATTTGCCATTATAATTTAATAAAATGGATTTAAGAGATAATCGTGTCATGAGTCAATTATTAAAATGTCTACAGTCGAGTTATTCGCTGAATTATACAGATATTTCTATTACAAAATTATATATTCGATAATATTTATACACAGGAGGAAATATTAAAATAAAGATGATATGGTAAAACGAGGATAAGTATATCAATAAATATATAAGTAAATATATATTTTGAATTACTGGGATAATATAGAGTCACAGATTTGAAACGTTTAACGTCCTCTTTGGTATACAACGATCCTGTTATATTATGAATATTCATGGGGATTCCTGATGCGTGGCCTCGTGTGTAACGGAACATACCCACTAATGTTTGGCGACCCACTTTAAATATTTTACGCGGCGACGCCCACGATTTCAGTGAAACTTCATTTTATGATATAACATATATAACAGATATAAATATTCATTATAATTGTCATTGAATAAACAAACGATTAGTAAAATATACTTGCAACAACTTGCATATTTATTTATTCAATAATATTAATAATAATAAAGCGAAAAGAATTTCGTATGAAAGTATTTAAAAGTATTTCAGAACGACATGAATGATTATTTAAAAAAGAAAATTTTCGGCTTCTTTGTAAGAAGTAAATATAAATATATATAATATTTATGAACAAATGAATATATAATTATTAAGAAAAAAAAAACAGCTAACCTCAATAAGAAATACACATGAATAAAATAAAAAAAAAAAAACGTTTTTAGTAACATGTTCAATTAAAAATAAAATTTAAAAACAATTCCATGAAAACTTGTGAAACATTTTTTTCCATCGCTTTTAATTTCTACTTATATTTAAAGCGAAGCATTTTAATAAATGTATATATGTATAGAAGAATAATAAACAAATAAATAAATAATAAAGAACAAAAATGTTCATACGATGCCGCTAAACACATGGCGAATTTGAATAATACGAGAACAAATTCTAAAGATATCCTTGAAATTGAATTGTTTCTCTACTTTATATACATACACAGATGTATATACATATACAAATCACGTTCACTGACGTTGAGTGTTTGTCTGTGTATGCCAGTTACTCTGGAATGTCGCGTCGTCTTTTCTTTTTGATAATAATTGCCCTCTTTGCGCGCTAGACAATCAGCGCCCTGGGCCCTCTCTTTTGTTTTTCTTTATAGTTTAAAAACATGGTCACACGTGTATGTATACATATATGTATAAATTTTTTCATGAGATGGCGAAACAAAACTCGACGAATTGTCTTTGTTCAACATTCCATTAATGCCATCTCATTTTGCTAATTGCACGGTATGCCCGAGGGAGTAACCAACGTGGGGGCCACAAGCACAAACCGTTCGACAGTTGAGACTCTGGTTTGAGAACAGAACAGGCTCTCAACACGCACATATACACATATAAATACATACATGTATACATATGTACATGTATATATTACCAAACTTTCCACTTGATTAGCTACCGCACACTCTTGTTTAACCGAAGCGTTTCATCGCGTGGCCTTGAGGCACTCACGAAGAATTTTTAATTACTCTCGCGACGTATATTTTATTTATTTAATTAAATTTTTTTTCTCCTTTTAAATTTTATAAAAGATAGAATTGTGCCATTTAATTATTTAATATTAATAAATTTTAATTATTCCAATTGCTGTTGAATATTCAATTGAATTTTGTCGTGTCTTTCACGACAAATATTAAAAAAAAAATAAATAATACCAGGTAATACATATCCAATATATGGCAATAAATTAGTAAACACTAAAAATTCAATGCAATCAATTTTGAAATAAATCTCTTAAAAGTACGCCATATAACACACATACATATACACAAACTCAGTGATCTGTATAATCTCAATGTACCATCTGCGATGATGCCTCGATAATTGCGAACAAAAGGGGGTTTGTAGCAATTTTTCAACTAGCTCGTCAGCACCGCCCCTATTTCGCCATACACACAAACTTTTTAAAGTGCCGGATTGAGGGGGAGAAAAGGGGGTGCACACATCAGTAAACTAATAGAGGGAAGGTGGTACGTACCACACAATCAATGTGTCTATGTGCATACATGTACACAGAAAAATATATACATTTAGCAGCCTGCTCATGACAATTTAATACTTGAATACTTATAAGTATTTATTTTTATTTTATTTTATTTCCTTAAAAATTTTTTTTTTTATTTTATTTCCTCCTCTTGCATTAACAAAACCAAACCACTTTAAACCCATCACCAATTCAAGATTTATGTACGATGCAACGCCTGGCAACCGACATTGGTCAGTATACATAACCCAACTCGTGGACATAAATCAAAAACGCAAAAAAATAAAAAGCCTTTTATAATACACAGCAAAGCTAAAGAAAAATTCATCATTAAATATTAATAAGTATTTGTATATATTTATTTATATACTGCGGTATCGTGATACAGATGATGGCAAATACTTCTGGCAGATCGAGATGTCATTGTCAACATGATGTGTTTTTGTTTAAAGCATAACTACATATACCCGCCATAAACACAAACGAAAGAAAATCCAAGTCATGATCATGAGAAACTTGGCCTTGTGTGCGCAAACGAGCAAGACGCACAAGGAAGGTAATAATCATTGTCGTTAAATGTCGTTAAATGTATACACATACATATACGCATCTATGTATGAATGTATGTAGGTATGTACAAGGGAGATGGATGTATATACGTGAGAATCTTGAGCGTTTTGTGCGCCGTATGGCAGAACACAAGCAACAATGGTGCAAGCAGCTCGTGGAAATGCCAACTATTGCGGCCCACACGCATTTAAGGGAAAAACTCTCGTCTACTGACATTAATGTGGTAATGCGGCAGCCGGTGGCTATACGTTTTACTAATTCACTATTATTCCTTCTCTATTTCTCTAAATACACACACACATATCAATTGGTATTTATAATTAATTGTACTCTGATTATTATGACATTACTTTATTCGAGAAATATTGATTTCGTTTAATATTTTTTTTTGTACAGATTTAATACTGACGGATAAAATAAAATTTTTTTATTATGAAATATATATTAATATTTAATGTATTTTTAATTTTTTTTATTACGTTAAACAAATAATGAATTAATAAATTTTAAATGAATATTAATTACTCGAAATAAATATAGAAATTAATATAATAAATTTACAAAACTTGAATACTTTTTTTTGTTGTCAATATAATTCACATTTTCGTTCAAGAAAATGTGATGAAATTCAAATTGTATAAAATTAATCACGAGTTCAGTGTGTTGACTTTATATAAAATAATTCAATTAATATAAAAAATTTCAAATTGTTGCATTGAGTTAAAAAATTAATTAATGTAATAAAATAACAATTATCAATGCTAAATTTTGAATTATATAATATTCATTATTCCTATAAATAGTTTTCATAAATGTGCAATATAATTTAAATGCCAAGGGGAAATGATAAAGAATAAAAATACAGAGCATATATCTACTGGTGAAGATAAAAAATGTCAAGACTATAAATCGTGAGTTAACGAAGTGAGATAAAAGGTGGAGAAATATTCGGTAGCAAAGACAAATGATATCTAATAGGGAGGAAGCAGTGTATGTATACATATATCCAAAAGTATCTTGTTGAAATAAGAAGGAAAAAGGAGTGAAGATGACTCTGACCAAAGAATTTTCACGTATATTTTTATTTATTGCTTTTGTCGTTATATTCTGTTTAAATGTATAAGTGTTTATATATGTGCAAAGCGTCTGTACCATTCACTCTGCCTTCCCCGCTCGATGCCTATCACTCAGACATTTAATTAATAACAACACCCAGCGTGGCTGACATCTCCTGGCGATGTGAGTAATGACTACCGCCCATCTGATCACTGCTCATGTCTGTACCACACATACCATGGTGCCGATGACCGCGTTGATTTATTTCAAATTATCACGAGCGTTTTAAAAATTAAATAAATTTATAGAAATATTTTCGATAAATTTATTATTATCAAATATTATTCCATTACAATTGAAAATCACGAGCAATATATTAAAGAAAAAGAAAAAAAAAGTAACATATGTAGAATTTATTTATTTCTTTTGGGGAGAAGAAAAAAAAATTAAAAAATTTATCAACTTTTTATCTGAAATCATATCCAATTTATAGAATAATATTTCATTGATTTTATCTCTTGTGTAGAGAGTATGTACGATGAAGAATTGAGTGGGCGACGTATTTGAAAGTCCAGAAGAAAAATTGAGTTTGAAACATGAAAAACATACATAAATTTTTTTTTTTCTTTTTAAAGAGGAAATTTGATATTCGATAAAATTTTAAATTTTATATTATATTTACATAAAAATTCTAGAGATATGATTAGTGAGTATGCATGTGTACATGATTGGTTGGACCTTAAAAAAGTTTACTAATAATTTTAATCAGTGAATGAATATATAAAAATTAAATAAATGCTCAAGAAAAAATATATTTCAAAAATGTAATAAATAAATGAAGATTTTATCGTTATTAAAATATTTTTTTCTTATTATATTACTTCATATATTTTTATATATTTATATAAAAATATAAATATATATTATTGTAATCCTTGCATTTATTTTTCTGATTAAATAGTTGAATAATTTAAAATTAGTCATTATAGTAATATGCAAAAGTAAATTGTCGTATTAGAATGACTACCTATTAGAGCGATTATACATACATATTACATTACGGTGATTAATTGAATACAACTTGAATATATACATATGTATGACAGTGGATTGTGTGCGGCACGCTGGTTACTGTAAAAGCTCGTTGATCTCTTCCGCCTCCGCATCCACATTCAACTACATTATTATATTCTTCTAACTTGATTACCATCCATTAATATTTAATTTTATTTTTTCACTTTTCTTTCGTTTGTTTATCTCAATTTTTTATCCTCATTTTTTCCCATTAATAGCATTGTTCTCTCCTCACTTTCAATTTATAAAAATCATTCTAGATACAACATACAATTAATCATTGATAAATTAAAAATAATAACTGAAATAAAATTTCATATTAAAGATTTAGAAAAAAAAAAACAAATTTTTTTTTTCACATTTATATATGAAAAAATTTATGAAATTATTAATTTAATTGTTGATAATTATTATTCAATTATTAACTTTTATTATTTATATTTGCAGATATTTTTTTTACAGTCAAGTAAAAAAAAAAAAATTCATTGCCAAAAATCCACAAAAAATAATGAAATAAAATTCGCAATTTGAAATGTTTATACTTATACCTACTTTAATGACATTTACAAAACGTTTTGACAAAATGAAAACCATAGCGGTTGTGAAAGAAAAATACTGGAAAATGTTTGCTTGCCTCAAATGCAATATTGACAAAAGCACTCGCTCGTAAATACTTTTCCTTCGCTACAGTCCAAACTACATCACCTAATATCTACAGTCCAACAGCACTGAATTGATATCAACAAAACAAATAAAAAACTATCGACAATACATACATACATATATTCATAAAAAGAAAAAAAAAACATTCTAATTTCAATCAACCATGAGAACATAAATGAATTGAATGTATTCAAAACCGAACGATTAGAAATCTGCAATAAATAGAAACAGTTGTATACACATACCAAAGTCCCGTTGCGTGAACGTGAAAAAGGACTTATATTCCTCACGTTTAATACAGTGGGTGTGTGCCTCTGTGCATAATCGAGAAGAACACGATAATGGCAGGGAAACACGTACAATAAAAAAACAATAAAAGAAATAACAAAAATGAAAAGAAAAAAATACTGATACAAAAAAAAAAGAGTATACATGCCTATACGCACGCAATTCTCAAACAAGGTCAAATGCATGTATAGGTATGTGGTAAAAGGTAAATTTTCAAGGTCCTGTATATAACCTAAAGAAGCTAAAGACAAAGATGTAGTGGCCAGAAAGAACGAACAAGGGAGTGTAGAGTGAGAATACGGAAAATATTATAAACTCGGTAATATTTCATGACGAATAAGCAGTAAACATTGTTAAGAGTTGTGGTACAGAGTGGATAAAAGCAAATGAAATGAGTAAGAGTATAGAATATAAAAGAGCAATGAGAAAGCAAGAAAGATGAACAGAGTAAAAGAGAGAAAAAAAAAAAAAGTTTTGATTAAGCCGACGACTTGACCCGACATCTAATTTGCATCGACGGTAAATCACGCCCAAGAGAGTATATATGGAGTCAGCTTCTTTCTCTTTTATTTTCTTTATTGCTCCATGTATTTTCGTTCTTTTCTATATACTCCCTCTCTCTTGATGATGCGCACACGCTGTTAGAATATGCGTGGTTAAATAAAGTAAAGTGCCACGCGAACTGAGGATAAACTTGATGATGAAATGAGAAAGAATATGAAAAGAGCGGAAGAGTAAGAGATAGAATGGATGAGAAATGTAGCAAGACTCATATATATTTACATATATTTATAAATATGTATATACAAATATATATACACATATGAATAAAGAGAATGTCTGTATGTACGCTTACATATATATTTTAAACACCAAACATTAAAATGCGTTGTCATTACAAATAACACATATCCTTCAGTAAAATAAAGGATGCAAATGAAACAAGAAAAAAACTTGGATGAATGTAAAAAGGAAAAAAAATAAATTTGAAAAATCAACAGGAGCAAAGCACTGCAGAAGTATATAGCAATTTCCAATATCATGCCCTCGAGCTAAATGAGAAAAATCACCTCCCTACCTTGTCATGTAACTGTCAGTGTATCTATACAAATGAAAAACAAAATAAAAAATGTAGGAAAAAAAATTCACAAATAAACAAACGGAAATAAAATAAATTAGGGAACGGAAAATAAGAAAACGAAAAAAAAAAAAAACGTAATAATAATAAATGAAACAAGTGAGGGAAACTCGTCTGGTTGTTGCGCCTGCGGAGGTCATCGCCGATGGAAAACTGGTAGTCACTGAGAGAAGCAAGAACATTTATAGTATCGAGAGAAGATATAAAATGTACGATGGCGGTATGTCTATAAGGAAACTGGCAGAAAGAAGAGAATGAAGGAGAGAATGAGATGAGAATAAAGAATAACAAGAAAGAAAACGAGACAGACATAAAGTCAATTGCATCTTTGCTTGTTTGAGAGTATAAAAAAAAATAAATAAATCGTGTGTGCTTATGGTGGGTAGGTGGTTAAGTGGTGGATATAATATATATACGTGCGTATATAGTAGCGGCACCTAACTAGATTGTGTTTGTAGTAAAGCGTATAACTAGTCACATGGTGGTGGTGGTGCCGGTATCCGCGAAGGGATCAAGTAATGCGAACTCGATCCATATTAGGACACCTCTACATATACAATAAACGTAACCAATGCACGCGCGGTATTTTCTATATTTACTGTAGTCCAACGAA
>JAQQBR010000001.1:9882119-9913003 GCA_030347285.1 Microctonus hyperodae
TTTTTTTTTTTTAATAAGTACTTTCTCACTTTTTATTTCAATTTATATATTGTCACTTTACAATGACGATTTTATTTTAGTTACATAAATGTGACACACAATTTTCACAGTCGTTGCTTCAGCAATATTAAAAGAAATAAACAAAAATATAATATTCTGTCTCATTTACGTTCATAATAATATATTCAAAAAAGCTTTCATATTTACTCATGACTATGAGCATGGCATCAACCGTGCACGATTCAATCGTAATGATATTAGGCAGTTTTAAGTAGCTCATGCCTGATATTTTATATAAAAAAATAATAAAAATAAACAGGAGTATAAAAACTAACGACAAGAGATAAGGAGCCACCTCTCCTATTTGTGTCCACTGTATTTTTTTTATGCAACAAAAATCTATTGCAAAAAAAATTGGAGACAGTTTCACGAGTATATTTACATTTTATTGGGGTTACCTATTTAACTATTCACTCAATTTTACAATGCACTAATTTCATATACATATATAATTATTTATATTCCTTTTATTTATTAAATTTTTCTTTTCATTCTTTATTCACGAATTGGCACATGCTCATCTCTCACACATTCTAATATCTCTCATTCATCGCAATAATTTGAATTATTTACAGAACTTTTGAGTGCCATGCACATTACATTTTTACATTTATTATATAATGTTCATAATTAATTATGAAAGCCATTCATTAATAATCAAACATTGCTTAATATTTTAATTATTTACACTTCACATATTGACTGGACAGTGCAACAGTGCTTAAAACAACAATTTTATATATATTTATATATTTATAATAATTATTAATTTAAATTGATGTACTGCACATATGTCCATCTAAATCACATAATTATGGAGGAATGAAATTATTGATTTGATAATGAGATACACATAAACACAATCAGATGCACATTGGACGGTGAATTAAATTGATTGGACAATTTTGATTGTATATAAACAGTGAAACATCTAATGAATTATTAATTTATATATGAACAGCAACGCTGCGTGTTCCACTAGTTTGATTGTTATGTTGTCGTCGAACTGGAGGCGGTTGTCGTCTCTGATTATTAGTTCTCTGATTATTAGGTACATCAGGCAATGCAAATCTCAATTTTTCCCAAAATAATTTGTCACCCCACTGTAAATACGTGTTGGTTTTAAGATAAAGTCTAATGTCTGGATCAAGATCACGCTGTGGTACATCACCAACTAATACCAATATTAATCTGCGTCTTCTGTCACGAAGTACTTGATGATGTGCGGATTTAAAATCAAATCGACACCATTCAGATTTAATAAAGTTTTCAGACAAGACCATTATTGTTCTACGTGACGATTCGACTGCTTGAACAATAGTGTCGGCGATAAAACTGCCAACGGGAAAGTCACGATAGTGCAGACACAATTTGTAAGAGGGATTGCCCATCTCCAATACTGGTGCCAATTCCTCGACAACAAATGCCTCGTCTTTTGAGCTGTAGCTGATAAATGCGTCAAATAATTTATCACGATCGTCACGATCGTATTCAGTATTTCTATAGAATATTCTTACGCCGAATCGCGAGTGAAACCACACGCGAAATTCTTGTCTGAATATGAATATAAGCATACAAAGGAGGATAATAACAAGAAATGCCGCCAGTGTTGATATAAGTAGTGGCAAATAATCTTGCAATGCTTGTCGCTCGATAATCGTTTTGGTAAGATTACTTTGAATGCCATTGTCAATGTTGGTAAGTCCTGTACATTGAATACTGTCACTGCTATTGCCATCCATTAATTTAAAACCAAACTCGTTGTCCCTGAATACCTCGTCGCCATACGCCTCGAGCTCAGTGACATTAAACACGCATCTCAGCTCGGATATGTCGGCAACTCTGTTTCTCGTAGAGAGTATCCATTCGCGATAGACCTCGAGATAGTCGCACTCGCATGACCAGGGATTGCGCGCGAGGCTGACTTCGATCGACGTCGGCAATGTCCAAACTGTCAAGGTCGTCAGACGATTGCTTTGCAATCGTAGAATTTTTAACGATCGTAATGGCGCAAATGTTCGATTGGCAATCGTTGAAATCTCATTGCCATGAAGGTAAAGAACCTTGAGATTTTCCAATCCCTCAAATTCATGGCCACGCAATTCTTTTATTCTATTATCTTGTAAATGAAGATCCTCTAAGTCACGTAAACCATTGAACGATCTATTTTGCACTATTTCAATGTTTGATGCATTTAAAAAAAGCACCTTGAGTTTTTTTCGTCCGATAAACGCGTGACTGGCGATGATTCTCAGGTCATTGCCATCAAGGTAAAGACGCGTAGCGTCCATTGGTATTTGTTCAGGCAGCCGGTTGACGTGACCGCCGGCTGAGCAGTCGACCACATTTGCCGACCAAGACTGGTCGTGGTAGCAGGTGCAATTGCTAGGACACGTCATTTCACAATCGCACGCATCAAAATCGCAACAGTGGCACAATGCAAAACAATGAGAATCATATTTGCACAAAAATTGTGAGTGTAATGCCTCAACAAGTGGGACATAAACGCGTTCACGATCGTAAAGTAATTTACAATAAATACTCTCGAGATCCATTACTTTTGGATATATACGCGATTGATTTTGTTTATTGACATGCTGTAACCATTCCATTGTGCAATCGCACAAATAATGATTGTCACCGATATAAAATTCTGGCAGTGGTTTATCAGCTGGCACTGCACTTATTCTCAATGCGTATGTCTCCAAATTTTGTATTCGATTGCCTTTAAGATCGACATGAGTCAGATTGGGTTTTTTGAAAAATGCATAACTTTGAACTTTACTGATAAGATTGTCATTAAGAAAAAGTACTTTAACACTTGATGGTATTGCATTACCAGTTATTTCCGTCAATTTATTTTCACTTGCATCAAAATTACTCAATTGTAATTGTGTTTCAATTTCAAAATAATTACCAAGCTCACTTATTTCATTTGAATGTATATCCAACCACTGCAATCCTGTTGGTATCATTGCATAATCAAACCACTTTAGTTTATTATCACTGACATTTAACCACACTAAATTTGGTAAATTTGCAAATAATCCAGCAATATCAATCAATTGATTGCCATCTAAACGTATTGCTTGAAGATTTGTATTGTCATTGAATATACTTGGTTCAATATACTGTATTTTGTTACGTGATAAATTAAGTATTTTGAGTTCTTTGTTTTTCTCAAATATGCCTTTTGTTAAATTGCCTATGTGATTTTCAGTGAGTCTTAAGCCATATAACTGTGACACGTGGTCAAAAGTGCCAGTGGGTATCTCCGAAATGAGATTCTCACCGAGATCAAGGGTGCGCAACAGAGGCGTGGCTTTGAGTGCATCCGGCACGGCCGTCAGTCTGTTACCGTTAAGGTGCAAGTCTTGAAGAGACGAGGCATTTCGTAACGAGCTTGGATGCATCACGTTCAGCCTGTTATTATCCAACGAGAGAAGACTGAGCACGTATAGGCCGCTGAGAGTCGTTGCGTCGATAACAGTCAACTGATTATCGCTCAGTACAAGTGTGTGCAAATTGTATAGCGCTGAAAATGTATTTTCTGGTAAACTCTCAATAAGATTCTCTTGCAATCGTAGGATTTGTAAACTGTATAGATCACGAAAAACCGCTGGCTCTAATCGATTTATACGATTACTTGATAAATCTAAAATAATTAATCGAACGAGTCCAGTAAATGTTGCAGCATTAATCCACTCTGTGGTCAATTCATTTTTTGATAAATCCAAAATTAATAATTGAGTTAGATCATTGAATAATCCAGGTGGCAATACATTCAATGAATTATTTTTTAAATAAACCTCCTTGATATTTCGCGCTTCATTAAATAATTCTGGTGGTAAACTTGATAAACGATTGTCCGATAATCGAAGAACTATCAATGAAGATAAACCCTCAAATGATCGATCTGCCATAAAGTTGATTGCATTACTACGAAGATCCAATGTATGCAATCGAGTTAATCCACTAAATGCAGCTGTTGGTAAACTCTCAATGCTATTATTACTGAGATCCAAGTCTCGTAAATTACCACCGCATCGTCCGGCACCAAGATTAAAATGAAAACTAGACACTTCCCTCAAACGATTTCTTGTAAGATTGAGAACTTCTAAATTTTGTAATGTACAAAAACTACCCTCTGGCAAACTCCACATATTATTTTCACCTAGGTCCAGCCTTTCAAGTTTGAATAGCTCTTCAGTGAAAGCTCTAGTGGATACGTCCAGCGCCATTGCCGACCAGTCAGTATTATGTGTACGAACCGTGAGGTTACGCAATTCTTTAAGACCCTTAAAAGCATCGTCTGATAAATTTCCAATTTTGCAATATTCAATAACAAGTTCTTTCAACTCAATCAATGGTCGAAAGCTTCCGGCACTCAATGAGCTTTGATAAAATAGCGCATCGCTACATTCTAGTCGCAATCGCACTGTGTGTTGCGGTTGAATAACACTAAAATTCGTATTTTCCAATTCGCTATTGATTGTCCTTAACCGGCATACAAGCGAGACATCGTCCTCGCCGTCGCCAGTTGCAACCCATTTACACTCATCCGGGGCTTTATATCTCAACGCTTTACTGAGCGATGCACCGAGCGATCCGAATATTGTACCGAGCAAAATCGCGAGAAAAGCAGGGTTGCCCTGCATCTTTGCTTAAACCGGAACAAATATACCGATGTGATGATTTTCACCAACGGATTAAACATATAAAACCACATATAGGCACACACACATAACAAGTTAAACCGTCCAGCATTGACGGTTAAATAATTTCATCTAAATCATCATTACCATCATCATCATTATCATCATCATCATCATCATCATCACCATTATCAACATAATCATCATCATCATCTTCATTATCATCATCATTTGCATTATCGCACAAGCATTATTATCACTCATTCACTAAATAATTAACATCACTTGGCACCGTATCACGCACCGCTATATCCAAATGATTAATCCCATTGTGATTTCACAGCACATACATAATCCAAGTTGACAAGTTGTTTATAAATTAATCCACAATTATACCGTAAATATTAAAACTAATCATACAAGGAGATGACAAACCGTTTACGAGCTATGACTTATAATGAAACAGTCCAGCGAGGATCCAACGAGATCCACGGTACTTGTAGGACTGGTTGGTAGGTCGTTGGGTGAGCGCCGAGGCCCGCTACTGGGCCCCTCTGGTCCCCCGCGCCTCGTTGCCTCCAAGTAGCCTGTTTCCCCCAACGTTTCTTCGGCCTCGTCGGTTTCACCCCACTCTTAATGCCTCACTGGGCCCCGCCGTCTTGGCGAGCCTATAAAAACAAGACAGGTACACTTTGCTGTGTTTCTCACAGTGGCTCTTCATGGCTCCTCGGTTATACTCTCAGCCTCTTGTTGTATCTATACGCTCATCGTCTCCTTGTCGTCAATGGTATTCACCTCTTTCTGTAAAATACATTTTATATATACGTACACATTATACATGTATAAACTCACTTTTGTCCCGCTTCTGCACTTGCTTCTCACTGATGTCTCATCTCATCATGAGAACTGTAAGTTGAGCGTTTTTCACCATTGTTGCCATCAATTCATGTCCCGATCGCCAGCGTCACTGTATACCAAACATATATATTTCAACGTCGTCTCAATATATAACCACAAACACGTCCAAACGCGTACATATAAACTATATAGAACATGCATCTCTTACCATGTTACAGACGACATGAATCGCGTAATGACATCTCAACGGGGCCAATAGTAGTGAGATATTTCCTCTAAATGAGTCGCACCTCGTCGACACAATAGGTTTAAGCTTCTTCACTACGTATAACGGGATTACAGTGTTGCGACGCCATTCTGTCTACTCAACTGTCTTACCCTATTTTCTTCTTCTCTCTCCTTTTTTTTATTTTTTTTTTCTTCTTCACTGTTCCCAATCGCTCGCTTTTTCTCCGCTTCTCTCTTGCTCTCTTACTTTGAATCTTTTTTTGTGTTTGTCACTTCCTCTCAAGCAGATTCAGCCGCAATTGTTCCAGCAGTACGTGAGCGCGAACAAAAGATTGATAAAGGGATACCTTACCAAGTGTCACGTAGTGCAGCTATTCACATCCCTACTCAATCCATTCTCTACGGTAAAATACCGCTCGTCGTCGAACAAACGTAGGACACTAACAGACTTTTAATACTCACGTTATCAATATTAGTTTTATTAATTAAAGAAGTTGAAGAATGGAGTAAATTCATTTTAAACAAATGAAATCTAATAAACTTTGGCACATGGGGTGTGAAACAATTTTGGGACTTGTTGGATTAGTCGTTATCTACTTGTATACGAGAGGTGAGACTCTGTTAAGTGGTCCCCCACGGTGCAGTTCTACCCCCTGTCAGGAATTCCGAGTCTCAACTTTCGTATTTTATACCATGCGGGGATATATATACATATATCTATCGTGGTCCCAAATAAATGCCGTTGTGGCCCTTTTCGAACCCGTAGAATCGTTTATTCTCTGTCATATTCAACTGAATAACAAGACTCCGAACTTAATTATGTTGATTCTAAATGCGTATGTTTATATGCGTATATAATATGAGTTTCGTTCACGCGGTTGTGTCAGTCTGTTAAATACAAACGCAAATTTTTTTTCTTGTCAAATAAGAACAGTCAACCTTTCATTGCTTCGTCTTTTTTTTTACACTCGTCTGTAAAAATTCATATTACCAATGATGTCTCACACCAATATTTATTTTATTATTTTACAAAAGAATTTATTTCTCTATGAATATAAATTGAATGTCTTTTCTACTCAGTTTGTAAGGTCTTTCACACCAACATGAATGACTTTGTCAAGGCGTAAGGTCAATGTACAAAATTGTCAATCAACCATTGCAATTTAAATACATATATATATATATACGTACATAAATAAATAGATAAATAACATTTGATTATTTTTCTTTTATATATATAGAGGTAATGAGTTGACACGATATTACAGACATTATAAATTGATGACAATCATTTTGAATAGTATAGTAAAAAAATTTAGAATAAAACAATTATGAAGGTATTTAACTTTTTATACATAATTCATCTCGTTCGTTCATTTATCTACTTACATAAAATCAACGTGGAAAGAAATGATGCTGAAACGGTCACGCTTAGCAGAATAATTCTCATTTAGCTTGTGAGATAAAATTAATAACAAAAAGTAAAACGAAGAAAAAAGAAAAGAAAAAAAAAAAGGTCGCCTTGGCATGTACGTCTAGTAATATTTTCTTGCTGGCGATACGGCTGACAACACTCAAATCTCGTCATGTATTTATGTGCTTATGTATGTTTTATGAGAATGTGAACATGAGGGATAACTATAAGGGAAAAAGAGAGAGTGAAGCGGATAACTCGTAGAATGAGAGGCTGATTGCACGACAGTCGGTCATAATTATGGATCAAGTGGGTCTTGGGTTGGATACACGCGATAAAAGCGACTGGGATACACCCGGGCGTGTGTTCCGTCGGTCAGGACTAATGTCAGGGTTTGAAAAAAATATCTAGGTACTGACAGGGGAAGAAGAAGAAGAAGAAGAAAGAAGGGCAAGAGAGAAAGATAGGGAGAACGAGGCGGGAATGAGAGGACAAATATGGTGGAATGAAGAGAATGAAGAAGGAGAGAAAGCGGCATGACGATGAATTGTGTGGGCAAAGGAGGAAGGGGTAAGGGCGCCTAAGGATGAAATGAGAAACGGTTGGCAGTACTGCAGCCGCCGTGCCGCATTCCACCGGCTGTTTGAATCCGGACGTTGCATTCGCCGTTGCTTTCTCCCTTATTCAGTATTAACAAATGTTCTTTATCTTTCTTATATACTTTGCCCTTATACTCTCTCATGATTTCTCCCCAACCTATCTCCTGTCTTGGTTTGTTGCTGATGGTATTTGACGGTGCAAAAGTGCTTGCGTGATGCCCGATGGGCTCTCTATGGCTCACGAATTTTCAGTTTACCTCGAGTACACACTTATATATTTATACATATATTTTATATTTGAAAAATAATCTATACTGATGAATATAATTGTCATGTTTCTCTTCATGAATTGCATTCATTTTTATATAATTTTATCAGCGAATGAGATCATTCTCAACATGCTATATGCAATTTATATTATATAAATAATTTATTAAGAATAATAATAATCTGAATAATTGTTGAGGGGAAATAAATTTATTATATTTTCATGGTAAGAAATTTGGTGAATTTTGTTGGATCGCAATTAATCCGCGCGGCTCGCGAAACAGAGAGTTGAAGAATAAAAAGAAGATGATAAAAGGACGGGAATATTTGGTGCTATCTCACTTTAACTCTCTTTTATATACACTTTGCCTCGTTGGCCTCGGTATTCGTGTTACGTCAGCAACGATAACTGGCAGTGCCTGGGACGTGATAGGTCCGAAATGGATGGTCTGCGGCAGGCCGCGGGCGCGCGAGAAAAGCGGCTGTGCCTTTTTTTGCTCCTAGCTTGATGATAAATCAAACGGCCGGCGCCGGATCAAACGAGCCACCAACGAGCAACATGGAGAGAGCGAGACAGATAAATAGAAGAGAGAATTAAAGGTTAAATGAATAAGAGAAAATGAGATAGATACAGTCGTCGAGCTACACACCTCTCTCCTCCTGCCAATCGAATTTTTCGTCGATAACCACCTTAAATACTTTTACCGTTTCATATTATTCTCATTGCTACACATGAAACATGTTATAAACTAAATCGAGATTACTTTCATGTGCATGCATTTGGTATTAGGTAATAAGTGCTAACGGTTATAACGCGCCAATGGTTTATAAATGTGAAAAAGTAACTGAAGAAAGTTCATTCACCTTACATAATATAATCATAATAATTATGATAATATTAATAATAGTAATGATAACAATCATGAGATAGATTTTTTTTCTACTTGGATATTTAGAAAGAAAAATTATCATATCTTATGTAATCTTGAAACAACATTATTATTGTTAATAACACTTACAAATATGGTGAATAAATATAAATAATAATTCTAATGATTTTAATGAAAGCAAAGAAAAACAATTATAAAAATTATATTCCTTTATGATAATTTACAAACTGTCATGATTATATAATAAATAAAAATCGATGGTTTAATTTAATATCTCTCTTCCAGTTTAATAAATTTTTTAACTAATGTAAATAATAATTTTATTAGTGATCTGTAAAAAATTCTTTCTCGTTCACTGTCTTACACATAATTGAATAGTCAAAATTTTATTCTGTAAAAAATACTATAGTTAAAATTATTTAATGACCAATTATTTATTAATATTACCCTTCAAATTATTTTGATATTTAATAAAAAAATATTCAACTTCTCAAATCTATTTTCTCTGTGTAAAAATAATAATAACGCGACGACGATGATGAGAGTTGATGTGGAAATTGTATATATTAAACATATGTTATTTACTTTAGTTGAGAATATTTATAATGGCCAGATCAAAATCGTATATTTTCCCTTGCTGTCACGTTAGTACATTAAGTTTATATTAGTTTTGATAAATGAGTGGGTCACACTGTTTGATCATTGTAAGGGGAAATGGATATGAAACTAAATCTTGACAACCGAAGGGTTCTATATTTAGAAAATGAAACATGAAGAGGTGTGGTATATAGCTCTCTGTATATATTCGTGGTCACTCATCCTCATACTTCCGCTTATATACACATATGTATACATGTACAAGTATTCACATATAAAACCGAAAATAGATATCAAATAATACAACAGTTGAAAGAATATATATTATATACGTTTATATATGGTGATGATGCATAAATAAATATATTTATTAATATATGTATGTTTATTTGGTGAAATCCCAATTGCTTCTGATTGATAATTCTCTCTTGTGTAATACAGAATTTACGCAGTCATTTAGAGAAGGTGATAGAGATTGAAAATGAGTAGAAATGGGAGATCACTTGATTGCTACTTCTCAAGCATACTTCGATTAATCTTCCATTGGATTTTTATTTTTTTTTTTACATAGACAAGGTTGGATATACGTATAACTGTTGGTAACTCCCACTCTTTGCCGCTCAATTTACTCATTTCACACTTGAATTGAACTAGGGGTCCAATCTCCAATAATACATGTTACGGTTATGGAAAAAAATATTAGATTTCTCATCAATGACGATGTAGTTTTTTTTTTTTCCTTCGTCTATCGAACGGTTTTCCATTTTTTATTTTTATTCGTATACACTCGTATGTATACTGTGATTTTAATTTAAAATAGAGTGTCTTTGTCTGTTTTTATATCTATATGTATTTATATTGAATATCAAAACGACGATTTGAAAGATTTCATGTGGTTGATGACATCACTTTCTCTTGATGGAATGTTATATGCATGAAAATCACAACGTCATGAATGCGGTTATATGAATTTTATATTTTTATATACCTGTGGTATATAAAATACTATCAATTCATGTATATTACTCTACTATATCATGCCACACTCTCACGTTTATGTGAATTGTATTGAGAGAGCGCAATTTCGTCGGTATACATTTGTGAATTATGATGCAATGTACATGTATATACATATATTTCATGCAAAAGTTTTTATACTCCTGTACCCTGATTTGTATATAGCTGAGCATGATGCGATCGTTTTCTATCGTTGAATATTTCATTTGAATAACTTTTCCATCACTCTTGTTACATACCAATCAAATGTAAATTTCGGTATTATTCAAAAATATGTTTACTGTCAATTTTTTTTTTATAACTTTACAAATTCCCAAATTATTCTACACATATTTATTATTTCAAACTACAATTTAAAAATTTTATTTCAACATTTATAAATAATGAAACATTTTATTTTTTTTATTTTACTTATACATTTAATTTTCTGTTTTTATCTCTCTTTTTCTTTTCTTCAATTAAATTGCAAATTAGATTAAAAATTACAAAATAATAATATATTGTATAATATTATCCTCATAACAACCGGGTTATGGTCTTTTGAAATATACGTGAGAGCGACTATGAGAATTGATGAAAAAAATTTTTTTAGATACACTATATATGTATATATACATAAAGATAAAATATTGAAACACGTATAAGAGTCAAGAGATGAAGAATGAGACTGATTTCCATATCTAGCTCTCACTATACTGAAGAATGTGCTTTCGCCAATGGAGATTCAAGAATTGCGGGTTCTCTTGAGTTATATCGCTTATTGTTTTAGACGCGAAATCACGAAGTGAACGCGCAGCGTGTTATATATATATATATATACATATATTTATACATATACATATAGATATAACACAGTCACGAAAGAGCATTGAGTTCAGTAACTCTATGTTTCTTTCTCTCTCCTCTCTCTTTACTCACGTCGTGACTTTGTAATTCTTTCTCATTCTATCTAAACTTTTATAATGCCAATAGTTATATTTCTCCTTCACTCACGTTCATTCGTATACTTTGTCTCACAATTCTTTAGCTACTTCTTATGCACAACCGTTGTCTCCTCGTCAAATCACCATCGTCATCTCGTTGGGCTTTGCATGTTGCCTCTTGTGCACCACTCACCTGTTGCAGTAAAATCTTTGTGGTTAAGACCCGAAAGACACGTTGCTCAACAGCAGCCTCCTTTTTCTTCCCTTCTTTCATATCTTCTTTTCAGTATATATGTACATTTTTCGTTTTATTTTATCCTGCCCATTATTTTCATCTGTTTCACTGACAATTCACTGAGAATCCACGCCATTCATATTTGCATTTTTTTTTTTTTTCGCATACCAAAGTGCTATTAACTTTTTTATATATTTATATATAAATATATGTATTATATTATATATAAATATATATAAATATAAGTATAATAATAAAATAAATAATCAATATTAAAACATGTTGTTTAATTTAATTTTACAAAGATAATTTTTTAGAGGTTGTAAAATTTTTTAAATTATAATATATTAAATAAATTTAAAATATTGTTATTGGTTTAATTTCATTTTCACATGATGAAAGTTTATGAAATTAGTTAACCTATAATGAAATAAGCATGAAAAAGGCAAACATATAAATTATATATGGATATATAATAGACATTGTCTCGACATTAACTAGCTTCCATAAATGACATTTATTACAGAGTTGATTTTAACTGAATTATATACCAAGTGGTCGTCGTGCACCTTGTTACATCAGTTATCGTATTTTAACTATTCATACATGCATATATGTATGTGTATATGTATGATGTGAGTTAGTGGCGTTGGGTAAAAAGGAAAAATGGAGGAAACCCATCAAGAGTTGAGCCACAATGTGGTTGCACTATCATTACTCTCTTTATTTCTTTTCCACTATTCTTCTCTACAATACCGAGTGTAAATTTTGTATATCAGTACATAACCGGGTAATAAAAGATAAAAAGGAATATATATATATGTATATATATTTAAAACCAACAACGAGAAAAAGAAAAAAAAAATAAATCAAATGAGATAATTTATTTCTTTGAAGTAACTATGACAACGACTAAATAATTATCATGAAATGTACATGTTTGTCATTGTACAAAGGAAGAAAATAACGGTGGTTTAGAATTTAGAAAAAAAAATTACTTTAATATATAAGATAGAGAGGGAATGCAAACTGTCGTAAAAAAGATAATGCGTAACACATAATTTTTAAATTGTGAGTAATAATTCTACATATTGTTGTTAGTTTGTTTTATTGTTATTTCTTTGAAGGTAGGGACTGCATTTAAAATTGTTTATGTTTAATGGCTCGACAATGTTTTTGCTTCAACTATTCTGAAGTAAATCTACAGTTAAATTTCTCCAATGAAAAAAAAAATTACAGATAAATATAATTAGAATCAATTTTTATATTTATACAAAAAATTGTTCTTTAACGTTTCAATAAACTTGTTAAAATACGTTTAAAAATTTACAATACATAAAAAACATTACGTTTATTTAAAGGAAATTTATCAATCACTTTATAAATAATTTTTTCTCATACACTTGTAAAAATAATTCATCAATAAAATTTAAGATTCACATTTTGTCCATAATGATAAAAAGTGTATCCTAAAAAATATTAGAAAGAAAAAAAATTGTGAAATATTATCAACCCATTATAACAACCATCGTTGTTTGTATATATTGCATGTAGAAGTATGATGGTTCATTAAACTTTGCAGGACATATCTTGCGTGATATTCCAGTGGCTATGTAGAAACAAACGCTTGCGATAGTCATAATTGGCGTTCACTCAGTTCAAGTAGCCGGCATATATAAACGCCCTGTTCCTGTCTTTTACCATCATCTTTCTTCCTTCCACTCTTATCCATTCTCTCGTTCGTTTCGTTCATGCATACATATGATAAACGTAACGATTGCTTAGCTCAACTGACGCAAGAGTAAAAGAGACGGTCAATTTTATACATATCTTGTTCTTTTCCTCTCAACAATTTCTTTTATATTTCAACTCTTTCCCACTTGTTATATACATTTATACTACCTACTTCACCTTACATGTATATGCACGATTATAATCAAGTTGACCGTGAAAGTTTCGCTACACCTTCCTTGAGTTATGCATATGAATAAGGGAGAAAAAGGTGCGCGGGCCGCACCAATGCCTGTACCGACGCGTTCTCCGCAGGGTAAACGCACGCGCACGCCTGATGTGACCATACTATCAAGGTGGCAATATACCTTTGTTAGCACAGGCGGGTTAATAACATAAGCTTGATGCTCACTCTTTATTTACTTGTAGTATGCATATGTATATGTGGATATATATACATTTATATATACCTTTGACACCCATGACTCTCATGCGTAGCGGGCGTTCTCGTTATTGCAGATTACGATTATCCCATAAGGCTATGTTTATATTTATATTTATAGCCTTTCTAATTTTTTTTATTTTTATTAAATTATATTGTGTATTTAATATACTTTATTTGGAGAATTATTTTTCATTGAAGAAATAATTATAGTTGTGAAAAATAAAAATTGATGGACGAGGGAGTAATTTTTTTTTTTTAATAGTTGATGTATATTTTTATGAATTTTGCTTTTGTTTAGGGAATATAGTAATTGTTTGATTAATTATTTTGGTTAATGTGTACGATTGGGATGATTTATTAATGTTTTAATATTGAAAGAAAAAAAGCGGGAAGAGTTGAGAAAAATGTTACGGTTTTTTTTTTTATTGTTTGGAATAATTTATTTTTGGGTTATATTTGTTTAACTTTATTGATTTACCTGGTTTGATGGTGAGGTTAATTTATTCAAATTCAATTGGGTTGGGCAAATTGGTTAATGCCTAGAGTCCTGACCCACTTAAAGATATACTTTGCCTCGTCATCTGTATAGTCATAATAAATGAAAGCCGCAAATTTTGAAGTTGAAAATAGTTTAAATTTGGATAGCAAATACAACTTGATTGACGTCAATGATAAATTCTTAAAGTAGCAATATAAAATCTTTAAACAATAATAGATAATATAATTGCTCATCAATTTTAAAAATTACGTTTAATATATAACTATACGCAAAACTATAGTCAATGATGAATTGAATCCTCCAAATATTTCCTCGCGTGCATTTTTAACCTCGATATTTAACCAATCACAAAGTGATCTAAAATTGGCTATGATAAAAAGTAAATATGCAGTTGAATCCACGAATTTATTAATAATCAAACAACTTCCAAATTAACTAGTTCAATCGTACAGAAATAAAATTCGCTGGAAGGCGAAAATGAATAACACAAACGTCAATTTAAAGTAGAAACAAATTTTAAATATTTCTTAAACTACAGCATGACGTGCATAAAAACTGTGATGTGAAAAAAAACAGAATTTATTATTAATTTAAATTATGTAAAAAAAAAAAAGACGAATAATCAACTGACATGTAGATCCATGAATATTTCTCTTAATTAATAAAATTGATAATTCCCAATTTCATTAATAATAATTATAAAATTATATTTCATCTTTCATTGATGATAGTACAACATTTATATCCTCAACATTATTACTTACACTCCCACTATAATAATTATACTCATCACTTTCATTTTAAATTCAATTATTAAACATCGAGTTTGTTCTTATTCTAAATCAACTAATTTTGTTTCTTGTCTCCTCAACGTACATTATACCAACATAAAAATTCGTCTATTGATGAAATACTAAATACTATTTTCTTCATTGCACCACAGTATTATTCATAATTGTAAATTATACACACACTTGAATATATATATACGTAGAATATAAGAGGTATTGGACCGTGTGCGAATAGTCGTGTGTTACGCCATGCGTGGGGGCGAGCTCATTTATTTACAGGGATCAGTATTGAAAGGGTATAATTTACAAATCCCGCGGCCCGCTGAATTTATCGGCACTCGGTTACCCTTTCATTATTACATCTCCCCTTTCCCTTCTCATTCTCCTTATTCCAAAATCCTTCTTGCTCTTCCCTTTGCCATCAATCCCTGTGTGTGTGTGTGTGTGTGTGTGTGTGTTTGGTTGTGTGTTGCTTACATTTTCACCCTTCAAACTGTTCACTTCTTGGGTATATCCCAACTTGATCATGATGATAATCATCGAGTTGAACTACTTGATTGAAAATGTGAGAAAAAAAATATGAAATAATAGCTGCCGATTCATTCTCATCATCAACTTTATTCACGAATACATAGAATAGATGATTGAAATTTTTATTAAAACAAATATCATGAATATGTATTTATTTATGTGTGTGTGTGTGTGAATTATATTATATTTGTACATGCAGTGAATTCGTTGTGATCATGTCGATTATGATGATGATGATGATGAAGGTTCATGTTGTTTGAAATACATATTACTCAAACAAATGTCCTCATTCTTTTGCTCTGTTTCACTTTACTACTGTTGCACCTATATATTTTTAGTGTGTAAGTTTTCATTTATATATATATAAGGTTATAAAAATGAACGAGCTATCATAAAAAACCCAAAAGGGTTATACACTCTGACTCATTTAATTTGTTTAAGCCAAGTTCATGAAAGCTTCTTCAACTTGTCAGAATGATTTATTGACTTTGGAAGAGAAAGCCATATATTTTTTTTCTTTGCTCATTTTTTTTTTGTTGTCATACTACCAAATATTCCAAGTGCAGTAGCAACACAATTTGAGGAGTAAAAAAATTTTTTAGTGGATGAAAAAAAAAGTAATAGCGATGATATTCATACACAACTCCTCCCAAAAGTTTTTTTTCTTTATTTATTTTTTTTTTTCATTTATTCATTTTATATTTCTCTTACATTTTTTTTATCTGTCTCCTCAGGGTATTCTCATTAATATTCATTATCTTATTAATTCTAATCTTGGTGAATATAATGACACCGATTACATCGTTGTAATTCATCTTACTGTTGATCCACACCAATTTGAATCAGCTGAAGTGTCCACTTGTGTCACCACTATACAGATGAGTTGCTTTTAAAGATTTCATCTTACTTAGTTTCTCATCCAACTACTTCTCATCTATACACACATATACAAAAATTTTCAACGTCTTATATACTTATATACATATAAACACATCTGTAGACATACATACCTTGAGATAGTCAGTCGTGTCTCGTCAACGAATAAGTGGATGGTATGGTGACAAGAGTTGAGATAAAATTTTGTAGACTTCTAATTTTCATCTCTCGGTTATACGGCTACGCCACGCATTCTCACCTACTTTTATTCATTTTATATACGTATATCTACATAGTTTATATATGTATATAAGTCTTTAAGGAATTTCAAAGTCGTTGCGCGTGTTTATCGTCCATTGTGAAGGACGTTACTTTTATAGTCTTGTATATACACCTTTGTGAAATTTTCTGCTTTCACATACATCGTTATATATATACATACATATGTACTGGGAACAAAAATTTTTGTCAAGTACAATTAAATGTTATATACATAACTATATACTCTCATACTTTAACAATATTTAAATATAAATATTCAAATATAATTATTTATAATTAATATTAATAAATTCATACATTTATATGTATAGTAGAATATTATTTATATACATATAAATATAAATAATATATTTATATTAATATAATATTATAATTAATATAAATATATATTCATATAAATATAAATAATATATTTATATACGCATATATAATATTAATTATTTATATTTATTGATCATCTATGAATTTTTTTTCTTGATGTATTTATTACAGTTTATATTAAATTGTTACGGTAATTGGTTGTTATAAATTTTTTCTAGTAATTTATTATTAATAAAATTGCTTTCAATGAGGAAATTATTCAGAAGATTGAGTGAAAGCATAAGTAGCATTTTATCCGGTTGTTTAAATGAAATAGAAATATCTATCTGTATCTATCTGTATATTATTGCTCGTGCCAAATGGCAATTCGTTATCGTATATGCGCTTTATATAAAGAAGGGTATGTATTTGTAGAGACAGCGGTATATACCTGATATGTGCGACGGTATAAGACATGAGGCAAAACGAACGTACGTGATGCGGGGAGGTAAAGAGAAAATAATAAAGCGATGCGTGTAAAGATATATAACTCTTGGTATAATGTTCAGCTAGAAAATTAGTTTGCGTGCATCCGTTGGCGTATCGAAGGAATTTTTATAATATCCCTTAAAATGCCATGTACTACTTTTCTCTGTACGATCTAGTTGAAAGCTTTTATTTTATAATTTTTCTTTTGTTTCAATTTTTTTGTTTTATTTTTTTTCGCTCATCTTATATGTTTATTATTCTTACATTCATCGTGCTCTATATGTATATAATATGGTGGTTTATTATATTGTACCATGCAGGTGCATGCAAAAGTCACTATGGCTGTAATTCAAAAGTGCATAATAATTTTCCGCGATTTCGTTAAATATTTTTCTCCCTTTCATATGCAGGTGTGTTTATTGTCGGTAATTGAATGTTACAGATTTTTTTTTCCCCCTTTTTATTTATTTATTTATTTATTTCTTTTTTCATTTTTTATCTTTGCAAAATTTTAAACCCATCAACTCATGGTCGACAATAATATATGCACGATCGTTAAGAGTTATTAACGATATAGGAGCAGTCAATGTCTATGGTTTGAGAGAGTATAAAAATTATTAATACGTATAGATATATACAATTTATTATATATATATATATGAGTGTTAGTGGCAGATGTATGGGGGCCAATTGCAGTACTTGCCACTTATCGCACACGCGCAAAAGTATTTAACCGTTATAAAATATATACGTGTGCGAAGAAGTAGAAATGAAATTTGTGATTATTGAAAATTAAGTCAATTGATATGTTTGTGTGTGCGCATAAAATCTTGTTTCATTCTCATATTAAATTACCGTCGATCATTGGATTCAAGAAGTGCTCAACACTTTTTCATGTTTGTGTTATATACCACCTCATCATTCTTAATTATCTAATTCACGTGTCATCTTATAGCACGCGATATTTATTTTCTCTTTCTTCTTTGTGCCAGCAAAAAAAAAAATCAACATAAAAAAACATCTTCATCTCGGTAATCATTTTGTTTTTTTATTTCTACCAACAAGTGATTATATTTATTTCTATCATGAACAAAATTTGAATTCGTTTAAATAATATTTCATTGTAGGAAAGATAAAATTATTAAATTTATCAACAATATCGTAATGAAAAATTTGTATTGCTATACATAAATAAATATTGGGATAAGTGAAGCGATTCACTTTGGACGTTTAACCCACGGGAATTCATCGAACCAAAGGAGAATATATTCTTGGAAGACAGTCCAAGTGCACGAAGAGTTTTAGAGAGAATATCGAGGGAGGGAAAAAGAGAGAACAAAAAAAAAAAAAGAAAAAAAAAGGGGTAGATAGAGTGAGAAAACATAGTACACGTTACCACAAGAGAGCGCATGCAGTGAGTATACATACAGCCACGGTATCATATGGCGCGCGTGCATTTTGAAGCGAAGATGGCTCAACTCGGTTCAGGCTCAGGGTCTCGGCTTTCCTCTCTCGCAGCAGAACCGCAGCTCGTTAAAAAGTTGCCTGACCGGTTGGTCGTCGCCGCTATATACGCCGCCGTTGACTCTCTGTGGTCTACGACCCGACATCGAACACACTCACGTGCTCGCGCGAGTCCCTCTCTCAGGCTCTTGGCACACGGACGAACGAATATCATCGGAGAGGTGAATTCACCTCAACCCAACGAGAAACCGCCATGTATATGTATGTATACATACACATATATCTATATAGGTACACTTTGGTCTCTCTTATTTTCCATCGCGTTCTCTCGTCGGCCTGCGAGTCATCGAGAGTCCCTTCCCGGGCGTGTATACTTGCCTTCACCGGCATTCGACTTTCGGCCCTCTCAATTGAAATACGGGCGTGCCACACACGCATGAACAGCATCGAACTCCAAGTTCTTCTATATATTTTCATCCCCCTTTCTCACTCTTTCTCTTACTCTCCAACCTCTTCTTCTTCTTCTTCCTCCATCTTCTTAATGTTCTTTTTCATATTCGTTTTATATTTTTATTTTATTTCGTCCACTTGTCCCACCACACGGCGCTCACGTCATTCACTTTTTTATTCTTTCTCTCTTTTGCTGTATTCTACTGCGTGTTTTATCCCACTTTATCGCGTTTTTCTTTTAATTAGAGACAAAACGATTTTCGTGTTTTTTTTTTTGCTTAGTCAATTATTTATTTAATTTTTTTTTTCATTTTTCGCCATGAGAAACTGTAATTCTTATACGCATTGAGGCAATGTAAAGAACATTCTCGTGCAGTGGACACATAATCTTGTGTGGCAAGAGAAATATAAAAGCAAAAATTAAAATTTAAAACAAAAAAAAAAATTTAGAAAATAAAACTAAATGAATAAATGCTGCACACGTGCAGTAGCTCGTGTACGCATTTTCGTTCGTGTATGTGACAGACCGCTTTATTGCCTTTCCACCATGCTGAAGTATATATACACGTATATATATGTGTACATATGTGGTCTCTCGCACATGCCTTGTATCATCTTGACCCATGTCTCGACCCTGTCCCTCTGCCGACTACGCAAAAATGATAAATGCAATCTATGAAACGATCTATGCTCCTTCAAACAACGTCCCTTCTGCTTTTTACCTCTGTCCAATGCTCTGCTGACAAAAAAAATTTAATATTCATACAATCCTACATATATATACAATATGTATGTGTACTTGGTAATTATGCAATGTTATATAATAATTTTATATAAATTAAAATTGAATTAGTGAAAAAAAATAATGGAATATTTATTTAATTTCTTCGATAAAATTCTGCGGATGCTTTTATTATTTTGAATAAAATTTTATAAATATTATTAAGGAGAATAACAAATAAACAAAATTGCAGTAGCATAAATGTAAAGCTCATCTGTGTTTATTCACATATTTTTATATGTGTATATGTTTATATGCATGGATGTCATATTATATGTACATAATGAAATGAAGCGTGAGGAGAAAATGGAGATGAATATTGGAAAGCACTCAACATTGCATTGAGCTTGTGTATGGGTGGGGTCATTACCGTATAGATGGTGCTGAGAATGGCAATGAGATCTTAGTGAGATAACCCAGTCAAGGATAAATAGATAGCTATGAGAGGGACATATATAGAGGAAGAGAGGAGAAAAATAAAATAAAAAATAAAACAGCTGGAAGCATTTGGATATCTTGTGAAACGATCGAAATAAACGATTGAGATAGGAGAAAAAACAATAAAGACCAGGAAGAAAAAAAATAACATGATGTTTTGAGGGCGTTTCCAAGTAGCTACTAGAATTGAATGGAATTTTTTTTTTTTTTGGTATTTATTCCAGTCAAACAAAATATATTATTTAATAAATTAAATTCCAAAAGCATTTTCACTCGGGTCAATGTCACTGGAATTATATTTAAGTTGATGTGGCTTTATATTTTCAATCCTCAAATAATGAATGTTATATGTATATGCATATACACATAATAAGTGTATCTTGTCGAGGTGAATCGTGAAGATGGAAATCATGAGACAAGACAAACGCCGCGTTCTAAAAGCTCCAGCAAAGTGTGGCTGACTACTGAGGATACAGTTGGTTACATCCTGGAGATCGTGAACTCACGCTTGGATTAGTAAAGAAGGTTGCTCTTTTCATTCTCTTTCTCCTCTGCTGTATATGCCTGGGAGTATACCCAAAGTCACAGTGAATGAAAAAAAGAAAGAAAGAAAAAATTGAAAAGCAACCTATGAAGAGAACCTTTACTTGCGGTATATGTATTTCTTTATTGTTTTTTTTTCTTTTTAAGAATAAAGAAACCGCAGTAACCTTGGTGCTTCTGGGTAGGCTGTGCTGTTTGCATCATTCTCACCGTGACTCGGAATAAAATCTCGCAAATATCTCACATGACACTTTTGTCATATTATCAATAGAAATAATCAAAAGAGACAGAGAGAAAAAAATTAAAAAGAAAATTCAATTGATACACTTTTTATTTTAATCTTTCTATCCATAAATATTCCACATAGAAAGTATTAAATAAAAACAAAACGATAATTTTCTTTATCGATTTTCATGGAAATCAAGATTTCCATTTTTGTCTATAAAAGGGATGTGGATTGACGCGTTGTCACAAAAATATTTATCAGATAAAATGAGTGTGAGCGAGAGACGCGAATTCCCAAGAGTGGTCGACAGATGACGCCGATAGCAATGCTCCAGCCGGTTCCGCAACGAATTGGTAACAGAAACTGGATTACCAGAGAGTGTAAAAAAAACAAGAGAGAAAGATCAAACGGAAATGTGACCATTAGTGAGAGAAAGACAAAAACTTGGATGGTTACCAAAGTATAAAGTATATCCAATAGTCTTCGTCATTCTCTTTCACTGATGCTTAACCTCACTTTTCATCATCATCATCATCATCATCATCATGATCCGCTTCTTTTTATTCTTCTTAATTCTTTATTCCTTCATTTCATTTTCTTCTTGTTCTTATTCCCCATCACAACTCGTCACTAAACAAGTCTTGATTCTGTCTCTCTTTGCAGTCACTACAGGTACATACATATATACACATTCAGTTGTGAGTTGAAATTATACTGGCTTCGTTTGCCATGTTACACACTGTGCGAGAATGGAAGATTGATGGTACATACTCACCAACATGTTTGGTTGAATCCAGGGTGGACTGTATCGTGTTTGTGATATTAATCGATCGTCCACTTCACTCTTGCAATAGATGGCGAGGTGTTGGTGAGAGATGAGGTGGAAAAATTGATGAGAAAAGATAGAAAATTTAATTGTACAGGTGAAATACGGAAATAAAATAAATAAATGATATAAGCAATATTGTGAGATACATTATTATACGTTGATTAGTGCATTTCATATCGATGTTTTTCATTTAATTATATACAACGATAGTTGATTGAAATACACTGAGAAAATAATACAGTTGAATTTGAAAATATTATTGGCATATTGATATTACTCTCGTATTTAATTTAATTTGAGATTGATTTGATTTTTGCATTTTCAATTTCGATTTTATATTTTTGTTTTTAATTTCTTCGTTTGTTTTGAGCTACAAAAATTTGATTTAGATTTTTGTTTTTTAATTTATATTTAAATCAGCTATTTGCTTTAATCAATAAAAGAAACATTTTCTTTTAGATTTTTGAAATCCAACGAGTGTCAATAAAAATTTTTATTTTTTTATCACTACCAAACGTTCCGTTTGAAACTATAAAATTCATTTCACGAAATATTATTTTTATTTGCTTTTATTTTTTCATGTTGTTTAAATGTGTTATTCCACAACGAATCACTACACATAACAAAATTATTGATCTATATTAATTGTTTAATTAATTGATAAAATCATGTCTTTGATACAATCAATCTCAATTCAAATGATCAGTCTGAATTCAATAAAATAAAATACATACTCTCAATCTAATATTCAATCAAATACTAAATTAATATATGCTCCCAGTTCTCAAGCAACAATTTTATTCATAGACTGCTATATAATCATTGTGAATAAACAATTTCACCCAAAAAATTTTTTGCATTAATCTAAAAACTAAATAATAATACTCGCATTTATATTCACTTATTATAATACAATTTATTTCATCTCAAATTTTAATTGTCATGCTTTCTCGAATGAAAACGCATACACAATTAACATACGACATGTTTCGGGTCGCGACCACGAACACGTACCGTCCGTTGTTAAGAGGTGATGTAGGCGCTTTCTTGATATATATATACATATATGTATATAGATGTAGAAGAGTTTGGCGTTGAAATTGAACAAGTGAGAGAAAGGGAGACGCAATGAAGACGAGGAGAATTAAAGGGAGCGGATGAGTGAATGAGTGTGAGAGGGAGTTTGAGCAGATGCGACGAGTTGGAATACCGCGACATCATCTTGTACAGGAGTGCCAACCCCATCAACAGACCCGCAGACAACGAATATGTTCCGCCTCTTGTTCGGCGTCGACATGAGGCCTCCACTGCCACGCAATAAAGCATACAATTTCTCCCCATGTCGAAACAGTTGAGATTAATTCCTCATGATTGAATACACATTATTCTCTACATACATAAATATTATATGTGTACTGTGCGTGTGTGTATATACATTTAGTCTCAAGTTATATATTTTATGTTGTATATATTATCCCTAAATGCCATTCTCTCTTAAGTGTCTTCTAAAGTTTGTGTCGTGTGATGCAGCGACATCAGCTTGTGAATAGTGTTCAGTCTACAAGTTGGTACATGTATAAATGTGGAATTTAGCTTCTTTAAAATTGTCTACTCGCTTATAGTTAACCGATGGGAATATACGCGACAGCAGGTATATTGGGTCACCAAAATGTTGGAATAGATTCAAACAATGTTTAAAGTGGTGCTACCATCACTGCTTTTGCATTAATTAAGATGAATTTGGTTAAATTCGTAGGGAGTTTAAGAATTTCTCCTAATTCCTGTGTTATGTGTGTTATAGGAATGTATTATTTATTTATTTTTTTCTTCATTCAATACCTAGATGTATATTCAAATAATTCCAAAATAAAAAAAAAACATTCCATTGGTTTGAAACTCATCGTAAGTGTTACGTCATGGATAAAAAGATGAATGTATTTTATAATTTTATAGTTTATTTTTGGTCATTATATTATCACAATAAATATTTACACTACGTGAATTTTTACGGTGTGTGTTTCCTCTTTTTTTTTTTTATTCACGTTATGCTAAAATTGGATAGATTATTACTTCTTATTTATGTATATCTACAAATGTACACGCGTTTACAAATGTACCTTATTTTGTCCTCGACCTCCTTACTCCAGTCTTGATGTATGCTCCATTGTTCGCCAGATTATGACGTTGTACCGGGTCATGTTATGTTAACGATGTAACCAGTTTAAGAATACACTTTTGTTTTTTTTTTCTTCATTTATTTATGACTAATAGAATTTCCTTTT
This sequence comes from Microctonus hyperodae, assembly GCA_030347285.1. NCBI lineage: Eukaryota > Metazoa > Arthropoda > Insecta > Hymenoptera > Braconidae > Microctonus > Microctonus hyperodae. The sequence continues at coordinate 9,906,820 of JAQQBR010000001.1, forward strand.
CAAATGCGATAATAATGACATTAAATTATGTGTATTCATAGTAAAAGGTTAGATTAACGGTTGTCTTGAATCAAAATTTACACTGTAAATATTTGCCAAGTAATTTGTGTTCGTTATGATATTATAACGACGTAATCCCAGAAGATCTTGAAGTTGTAAGCGATCCGATTGTTTAATCCTCGGAGCTTTACTCTTCATGCTACGTTGACAAGCAATAAAAACTACTTTAGCGCCATGTTCTCGCTCGAGGTCTTTGCAAACGTGCAGATAGAATTTTACCTTTATTCCTTTTATGTACATATAATATACATATACATAAATGTAAAAAGGTACTCTATCTTACCTTCTTTTGCTTATAACCAAAGGGACAAGTTTCTTAATTGCTGAAAAATACGTTTTTTCTCCTCTCGTCTCTTCAACCAAACCAGGAATGAATCCACCATGTATTTTTATACCAATCCCGTACGCCACCGGTCCTCTCTACCAGGTGAATAATGGATTCGGAACTTGTTTTATAAACTCATTACCGTGGCGACTGGAATGGTAGTTGGTTGTAAGAGATCGTACATTCGAGATCTCAACTCTTTCTCTCTCTCATCGCGTCTCGCGTTTCTCGTTTGGTTCTGGAAAAAGATTCAATGCTTAAAGCTGTAAGAGAGATGAGAGAGTGAGAGAGTTTAAGAAAACATATATAAAGGAGACACGATATGTGAAGAAGAGTGAAAAAAAAAATATATATATAAATAAATAAATAAATAAAAATAGAAAGATTCTTATATGCCTTCACGATTGGCATCTTCTCTTTCACTCTTTCTTCTTTCTCTCGCCCAAAATGTTCATTTGGGAATGCAGTTGGATTTATTGCCTCACTGGTGTCTTAAATATCATTAAACACGTTTATCAGCTATCTGCGAATCTATCGCTTTCGACGGGTATCGAGGCAATGAAACTAAATGAGAAAGAAGAAGGCAAAGTAAATGAAAAGAGTGAAAAAAAAAAAAAATCATACTGAAGAAAAAAATTCGGTAAAAAAATTTTATTTTCGATGGTATAAAGATTCCACAGCATCTGTGAAGCAGAACTAAGCCGATATAATTTTGCGCTGATGATGCGGGGCGGAACCATTTATATATCCAACGACGTATTCGTTACATGCTCACGTCATTTTCATAAGTGATCATACAACGATAAATATATTAAATTTATATACACACTGTATATATACTGACACAAAATGAGTATCAGTAGCGTCACACAAGTCGTTCAAAAAATTATTTATTCAGCTCGTTGCAAAATTCAATTAATTTGTTGATCACTCAACTATAATATACTATACATATATACACATGTATAATTTATTTAGCGGTGAATAAAACTAACGAATATAACAGCGTGTTCAAAGCTTGGCATTTATGAGTGATCCCATTGGCCTGTCTAAAATGAAGGATTAATTTGTAAGAGATTGAGGGAAGACAAAGCCAAGATGAAGTTGAAAAAAAAATTTTGTTCTCTCTTTTATTTTATTTTATTTTATTATTTTTTTTTTTCCTTTTTATTTAACTTTCACGGTACATATGTATGGTTGAGCACCCGAGTTGATCAGTTAGCTTGATGCCATGGCGCCGGTAGCCCTGGCACAACACCTCAAATATTTAAACTCTTCTCTTACCCATTTGCTGATAGGACAGAAAGAGAGTCCGACACTAACTCCCACACTCACATGTACGTATGTATAAATACACCCACGCATGTATGCATAGTCCGCATATTTGACTTTGTAGTCGAGTTGAGAAGTAGAAAAAAAATAGTAGTAGCAGTGGTAGTAGTAAACAAAGAGGGATTAAAGCCACTATGGGTATGTACACATAGTTTTGAGTTGACATCGAAAGTAAATGCTAGCACAAGTTTTTTTCCTAGTTTACACACTGTGTGAATGTATCTTTTTTTTTTTATATATGTGTGTGGATGTATATGCTTGGTTAGAAACTTTTTCAAAAGGTAGCAAGTGTGTGACGATGAACGAGCAAAATGCTCAGTTGGATCATGAGAAAAGTAACATTTGGATTGAGCGACAGCGACAGGGATATATAAAAAAGTTGGATAACAGGGAGAGTAAATGTAAAATAGAGCGAGAGAGGATGTTAGAGGAAGGTGGAGGATAAAAGATTGAGATACAGCCGTGAAGTCCCGGTGAATAATATTATGTTGCTTGTAATAATTTAATCCGATTAACGCCGAATAATTCGACTGTCACGACAACGACCATGTGTCTGTCACAAGTCAATTTTCCGTTTGCACATTTTATTTTCTCATTTGTGTGTTTGTTGTTTATTTTTATTTTAATAGAATTAATTCGTTTGAGATGATATTAAATATCAAATATTTTGACACGATTTAAAATTTATATTTAATGTACAAAATTAATTCAATGTATAAATAAATTTTTTTAATTTATTATAATATATTATAGATTTAAAAGCAGAAATAATTTTCTATTTAAATTAATGAATTATTTTTTTATTCAATTTTCATTACAATATTTTATTTATATTATACGTTATTCCTCCAGTATTGTTTATATTTTTGTGTGTACTCTGGAAGACAATAAATGTCACTGTCTATATGAAAGAGAAAAAAATGAAATAACAGAGCAGAGTAAAGTAAAAACAATGAAAAAAAAGAAAAATTGAAAAGTAAAAAAAAAAAAAGCACACGGTTACGAGACACGTTCGAGTTATATACATATGTATGTATATATATGTATACGGGTATATATCCCTCCTGTATTTTCAGCACGGTCAAACTAATTGCTCGAAGAGTAAATAAGCTGCCTGTAGGTAATAACGAGTCGAGGCCGGTAATAAGGCCACTTTCGTTGATTATCATTTTTTTTTCTTCTTTTCTCATTCTTTCCTATTTTATTTTTATTTTTTATTTTACTTTTTATATACGTATTTTTTTCTTTTTTGTATTTATATACTTGTTAAACTTTTTAGCATTTTTTTTTCTCCCTTGAAATACCGGTATCTGGGTGGAGTTGTCCTTGAAAGAAGTAAATGAGATCCCACCCGTGTTCATTTCTTCTTATCAGTTCATCACTTTCCAATTCACCAATGATAAATAAAAAATAAATTTTCATTTCATCATGTTGAACTAACATAATTCCAACAATTTATCATCATAATATTTTCTACCCAATTCATATTTTTATCTCCATTCAATATTTTTTTTCTCCCCCTTTTAAATAATAAATTGTTCATCAATTTTTTCATTCAAGTAAAAAAAAAGATTACACCTTATATATTCGTGTTTCAATTTTTTTCGTGATTCCTTGAACTGTTTATTCATAATCTAATAACTGTCTGACACAGAAAAAACAACCTAAATGCACAGGATTTTGATGTGCACATGTGTTTGTACACATATATCAAATTTAAAAGCCGTGTGAGTATATCGGTGATTTTTTAGCCTCTTATATTCTTCAGCCCAACTATTTTTTTTTATCCTTCTGTAATGGGTGCCCGCGCTCAATAGTCAGACCTCGCCGCGTAATCTATTTCAGTGAACGCGAGATCCAAAGTAAATAATACAACACAAAAAAAAATACATATACACGTATATACATTTTTAAAATATTATCTTTGTTAGATCGCGCGTCTGTCAGTTTTATCCACTGGCTCCTAAATTATTTTCTCATTCTCTCAATTTATTTATTACCTCATCCGATTCTCAATACAGAATATACATAACATAATTTAAAAACAAATATAAAATAGTAAATAAATATTAATGATCAAATTAAATATAATTTGTTTTAGTTTATAATTGATAATGAAAAAAATTTTTAACGTCGTTGTATATTCAGGGATTTATTTATTTATTATATACAGTGGGAGTGAGAAACATGGGAGAATAACATAAAGACCAACGACACAAATATACATATATACTTATGCATACATATATGTATATTTGTAAATGATATACGTGCGAGAAGTCTACTTTTCTTCAGTGTAACCATTGCCTGCCTCTTATTCCGATCTCACTTATTTTTCTGCTCTTTTTTTTTTCTTTTGCTTGTCAGAGGAGTCATACAAGTATTATATACAGGAGCAACAGCAATGTTTCTGGGACCATCAGTGAACGTATCTCTTGCTGGCCGGTATATGGTCAATGTCAGGGTCGCAGTCGGTATGTCGACAACGTTGATTTCTTTTTACGGTACAACTGGCACGACGCCTTGCATATTGATGATTGTCTGATTTATGCCCGACGCAAGAAGAGGTCGCTGTTTCTATGCCTTTTATGCGTCCGCCTCGCTCTTTATGCGCACGGGATTTTATATCTTTCTTTGTGTTATGCAGTAAAAATCTTGTCCTCCATCGCGAAAATATAATAACTAAAAATCGTAAAATGATGAATGGCAAAAAAGTGTAGGTCAATAACGAGTAATTTTATTTATAGGTATTCTAAAATTTATATATATTCATATTTAATTTGTGTGAAGTATACGTATAATGTAAATTTTTATTGAGTAATTATGTATTGAATTGTATCTTTATTTTACTGCATATCTTGAACAGAGATAACTGGCAAATAAGTTAGAAGCGTCGAGCGTTATATGCAATAAGTAGAAAAGGAATTGCATGAGAAGACACGAGTGGAGTGAAAGTAAAAGCGGGTGCTTAAGCTCATCGTATGGCGGTGACTAATCATAAAACCAATGGAGATATCACTGGAAGGTGTTGTCACTTCAATCTCATAAAGATAATAATCCATGCAATACTTATTTTTAATTTCTCTTTTTTATATGTATACATATATACACATCTTTATTTCTTATTTTTCATTTATTCAAAAATACTTATATTCACAACATTAAAATTTTTATCGATTGCTTATGAACTTCACGAACCCGGAAATCATCAGTTTGCCACGAGAAATATAAAGATACAAAAAATATATTAATATACATGCATATACATACATACATATATACATATATTTATTATATAGAGTGTATAAGTTTTGGCTTATGGTTCCATGCATTGGATGAAATTTTGTTTGCCCCTTTGTGAATTCAAGGATCCTCCAGGCATTCAGTAAAAAAAAATCCATATTATATACATACGGATCATCCACTTCATCTTTTATATTATTTTTTCATATTCACTATGTATTTTTTTTTTCTTCTCCTTTTCATTTCCCCATTTTTTCCTTTTTCTTTTTCATTATTTTACTCTTGCCGCGCGCGCGGTTATATGTGCTTAAGGTTAAAGAGTCAAAGCGCGGGCAAAGAGGTATAAGGCGCGCCGGGGCATCACGACGGAATCCTGATAGAAATCAGAAATACGACGGGACCGTTATAACTTTATGATGTGTATACATACATATACCCATATACAATGCATATATACACATATACATATACATTTGCGCACGGTACTCCTTACCAGGAGTAAGGAAAAAATATATAATATAAAATTGAAGAGACGAGGAGGGAAATTGGCAAGCATTGTCGAACAAAGCGTTTTTTTTTTCTTGATTTTTTTTTTGCTTTTGAGTTGAGGGTGAAATTGTGTTGGGGAAGGGGTCTCGTAGGGCCTTTGGCACAGTCGCGTGCATACCGTGAGATACCGGCCCATTACGCACACATATATACGTATATTTATATATATGTAGTATCTTCATGCGAGCGCATCTTATTCTACCTATATGCCAGTCCATTCACTTTATTGTGAATACTTTTATCCATATGTATATATACAATTATATGTATACAGCGACGTAAATCTTAACTCTCATATAACGAGGTGTCGTAAAACATGAACCCATTATAAGCGATTTTCTCTATTAAAATGTTTGAATCTACCTGGCTTATGTTACAAATCAGTTTATTAAATACATATGTATATATTCAAAGTTGTATATGGATATAGCGGGGTTTATAATTTAAATGAACATGTTGGTTAGATTTATTCAGGAGAAAAAAATTTTAATTTTATTTCAATGTTATATTGGATTTTATTTATTTATTTATTATTGTTATTTTAATGTAATATCAATCGTTGGAGATAATTTATATTTGAATAGCTCATGAAATATGCATCGAAAAAAATTATAACGTCATGGTATTATTCGGTTTGATATATATATATATATACATAATTTTTTTTTTTTTTTT